>JARDVY010000110.1:0-269343 GCA_029030555.1 Ornithoptera alexandrae
GTCCGCTGCAATAGGCGCTGCGGTGGTACCTAGACGGTCTCCGGCAACAGAGACACCACCACCAGTGATAGCTATAGGTCCTTCAAACCGGATCACAGCAATGTCCGCACAGTACTGTGCGTCGGCTGCAATAGGCGCTGCGGTGGTACCTAGACGGTCTCCGGCAACAGAGACACCACCACCAGTGATAGCTATAGGTCCTTCAAACCGGATCACAGCAATGTCCGCACAGTACTGTTTGTCCGCTGCAATAGGCGCTGCGGTGGTACCTAGACGGTCTCCGGCAACAGAGACACTACCACCAGTGATAGCTATAGGTCCTTCAAACCGGATCACAGCAATGTCCGCACAGTACTGTTTGTCCGCTGCAATAGGCGCTGCGGTGGTACCTAGACGGTCTCCGGCAACAGAGACACTACCACCAGTGATAGCTATAGGTCCTTCAAACCGGATCACAGCAATGTCCGCACAGTACTGTTTGTCCGCTGCAATAGGCGCTGCGGTGGTACCTAGACGGTCTCCGGCAACAGAGACACTACCACCAGTGATAGCTATAGGTCCTTCAAACCGGATCACAGCAATGTCCGCACAGTACTGTTTGTCCGCTGCAATAGGCGCTGCGGTGGTACCTAGACGGTCTCCGGCAACAGAGACACTACCACCAGTGATAGCTATAGGTCCTTCAAACCGGATCACAGCAATGTCCGCACAGTACTGTTTGTCCGCTGCAATAGGCGCTGCGGTGGTACCTAGACGGTCTCCGGCAACAGAGACACTACCACCAGTGATAGCTATAGGTCCTTCAAACCGGATCACAGCAATGTCCGCACAGTACTGTTTGTCCGCTGCAATAGGCGCTGCGGTGGTACCTAGACGGTCTCCGGCAACAGAGACACTACCACCAGTGATAGCTATAGGTCCTTCAAACCGGATCACAGCAATGTCCGCACAGTACTGTGTGTCGGCTGCAATAGGCGCTGCGGTGGTACCTAGACGGTCTCCGGCAACAGAGACACTACCACCAGTGATAGCTATAGGTCCTTCAAACCGGATCACAGCAATGTCCGCACAGTACTGTTTGTCCGCTGCAATAGGCGCTGCGGTGGTACCTAGACGGTCTCCGGCAACAGAGACACTACCACCAGTGATAGCTATAGGTCCTTCAAACCGGATCACAGCAATGTCCGCACAGTACTGTTTGTCCGCTGCAATAGGCGCTGCGGTGGTACCTAGACGGTCTCCGGCAACAGAGACACTACCACCAGTGATAGCTATAGGTCCTTCAAACCGGATCACAGCAATGTCCGCACAGTACTGTTTGTCCGCTGCAATAGGCGCTGCGGTGGTACCTAGACGGTCTCCGGCAACAGAGACACTACCACCAGTGATAGCTATAGGTCCTTCAAACCGGATCACAGCAATGTCCGCACAGTACTGTTTGTCCGCTGCAATAGGCGCTGCGGTGGTACCTAGACGGTCTCCGGCAACAGAGACACTACCACCAGTGATAGCTATAGGTCCTTCAAACCGGATCACAGCAATGTCCGCACAGTACTGTTTGTCCGCTGCAATAGGCGCTGCGGTGGTACCTAGACGGTCTCCGGCAACAGAGACACTACCACCAGTGATAGCTATAGGTCCTTCAAACCGGATCACAGCAATGTCCGCACAGTACTGTGTGTCGGCTGCAATAGGCGCTGCGGTGGTACCTAGACGGTCTCCGGCAACAGAGACACTACCACCAGTGATAGCTATAGGTCCTTCAAACCGGATCACAGCAATGTCCGCACAGTACTGTGTGTCGGCTGCAATAGGCGCTGCGGTGGTACCTAGACGGTCTCCGGCAACAGAGACACTACCACCAGTGATAGCTATAGGTCCTTCAAACCGGATCACAGCAATGTCCGCACAGTACTGTGTGTCGGCTGCAATAGGCGCTGCGGTGGTACCTAGACGGTCTCCGGCAACAGAGACACTACCACCAGTGATAGCTATAGGTCCTTCAAACCGGATCACAGCAATGTCCGCACAGTACTGTTTGTCCGCTGCAATAGGCGCTGCGGTGGTACCTAGACGGTCTCCGGCAACAGAGACACTACCACCAGTGATAGCTATAGGTCCTTCAAACCGGATCACAGCAATGTCCGCACAGTACTGTTTGTCCGCTGCAATAGGCGCTGCGGTGGTACCTAGACGGTCTCCGGCAACAGAGACACTACCACCAGTGATAGCTATAGGTCCTTCAAACCGGATCACAGCAATGTCCGCACAGTACTGTTTGTCCGCTGCAATAGGCGCTGCGGTGGTACCTAGACGGTCTCCGGCAACAGAGACACTACCACCAGTGATAGCTATAGGTCCTTCAAACCGGATCACAGCAATGTCCGCACAGTACTGTTTGTCCGCTGCAATAGGCGCTGCGGTGGTACCTAGACGGTCTCCGGCAACAGAGACACTACCACCAGTGATAGCTATAGGTCCTTCAAACCGGATCACAGCAATGTCCGCACAGTACTGTGTGTCGGCTGCAATAGGCGCTGCGGTGGTACCTAGACGGTCTCCGGCAACAGAGACACTACCACCAGTGATAGCTATAGGTCCTTCAAACCGGATCACAGCAATGTCCGCACAGTACTGTTTGTCCGCTGCAATAGGCGCTGCGGTGGTACCTAGACGGTCTCCGGCAACAGAGACACTACCACCAGTGATAGCTATAGGTCCTTCAAACCGGATCACAGCAATGTCCGCACAGTACTGTTTGTCCGCTGCAATAGGCGCTGCGGTGGTACCTAGACGGTCTCCGGCAACAGAGACACTACCACCAGTGATAGCTATAGGTCCTTCAAACCGGATCACAGCAATGTCCGCACAGTACTGTTTGTCCGCTGCAATAGGCGCTGCGGTGGTACCTAGACGGTCTCCGGCAACAGAGACACCACCACCAGTAAGAGGTCCGCATAATTCATACATGACCCACATCTTGTTTGCTTACTATTTTCGGATAAATGAATGAAAGGAATGAAGGAATACTTATTATGTTTATTTACTAACCATAAATTCTACGTTTACGGGCGCGGTTGCCGAAGTTACATTTCGGATTATCTGTAAAAGAAACGAATGTCAAGAATAAAAAAGAGGTTTTAACAATAATTACATTATCGTAACATAACAAGTGGAAACGATGAAGACTAATAAGGGTATCCATTGTATTCAGATAACTCTAAAAATAACAAGGGTATCCGTTATCTTCAGACATCGCAATATTAAAATGTTCATTAATCTTAAGTAGACTAAGCTTTGTACAAGAACAGTGTATATTAAGTGAATCTAAAAAATAATATCAGTTCTCTCTGCACTTTCATATGGGACACATTGTGCTCGTAGCTTTCGTCGTAGCACATTAAGTCTAGATCGAAACGTGAAAGAACGTCGCGGGTATGTACGCAGTGATATAAAACGTTACGTCATTTCCGCTGAACTACGCAATCGCAGAAATTGTATAATGTCTACATTGAATAAAGAAACGGAGATTGTATTTGGATCAGATTTAATAGTCGCTGGCTATGAATAATGATGACACTCACTGGGATCTCCTTTCTCCCTGCACTGTATGTACCTCAGAACCTTATCTTCGTTGCCGGATTCCGTCACTGTGCCTTTTGTCTTCATGCCATTCAAAAATGGTGCGGAAAGTATGCAGGGTTTCCTCGACACTAACTCCAGTTCTGTATTAATTAATTAGAATATAACTATCCTATTTGCTTAAACATTCGTTACACTTTAGTTTTCTTTTATATATCTCAACGCAATATCATGATGTAAAGTGTTAAAGGCGTCGTAAGTGGTGAAGAGAAGTATCTGAACAGTAATGCTGGTAAAGAAAGTACTGGTAGCAGTTAACCGTCAACCAGAGGTTGAATTATGGTTTCCAATTACTGCATATAATAAAATAAAGTATAATGTTATAAAAAACTAATGGCAGCATGGAAGAAATCTATCATACTCACTTTCCTCGGGATGCTTGCAGTTGAACATCCTAAGATGACAGGCACTCATGAAGGTCCTGTACACACCTTCCTTACACCGAGCACAGAGCATCACATCGCGCGCGGGGCACACGGTCGGACAATCATTACTATATCGATCTTTGTCCACTGCAAATGATCAAAGACTTTTTAACAAGACCTGCTGCAGGGCATACGGATAGTAATTATGACCCCGGCTTCAATTTTCAGTTTTATACGGCATGATAGAGTTACGATAATAGGAGTGTATTTAACTAAAACGAAATTAAGGATCAATTTATTCAATTACGTCGCATTCATTTAAAATTATTAATTTTGAAATAATAGAAAGTAATAAATCGATTAAAATATTTCATTTAACTGCACTTTAAAAATGACACGAGCGTGACATTTCTACGCATTTATGCGTTTTGGCGGGTTTTTACAATAACTAAAATAGTTGGTGATTTTTGTAGAAAATGGAGAAAATATTAAATAAACAATTCTAAAACTTGTGTAATGTTTATCTTCAATTAAAAATTGTAAAAACGCATATAAAATAGAAATACACCTCTGTTCTGTATATTGCCATATTGGAGCAAAGTAAATATGACATAAAGCCAATGCTGTATAATAAACATGCGTTTTTCTTTTAATTTATCTTTAACCGAATACTTTATGCTAAAATTGTACGGGACCGATCGTGGGAGGTTTATATTGTCTAGTAAGTCTATATGCTGATGATGCTAAAATTACGTTTAATTGTATCGAGTGTTTATAAGGTCGGAAGTAAGTATGATAGATACACTGCCATGTGTAATCTTTTCTATTTTTTAATTATTTAGTCATTAACGTGTGAAATTTAATACTGACATCTCCTTTTGACCGCATACGGTACGGTGGTAGGTCTCCGTTGCCGGAGATCATCTAGATAGATTCACCATACAGTAGTGTCCAAACATTACTGTATTCCAGTTTCAATGGCGCTGTAGCTAGTGATATTATGTATATCTTCCTAATTAGCGCCAGGTTGTTACGGGCAGGCATGTCACTGACCATCAAGTGAACGTCGTGCTCGTCCCGTCGCTTTGTTAAATAAAATTGTAATTATTAGCTACTTTGTTGATATTCTGCGTATTGGAATAGCGTTTATCCTCCGCCTTTGTAAAACGGACAGTATTTTAAAGTTTTACAACCTTTGAACATTCTTTGTCTCAACGTTTCAAGCACAATGTTGCGCAGTGTACGTAATTCTAACTGCCGCCATACTACTACGCATATCATTTACCAGCAGATAAGCGCCTTACATCGTTGTATATAAAAACGTACATACCATCGTCGTAATTATCGTCTGCAGGCTTTTCTGGGTTCTTACCATCATGAGGCTTCTTCGCACCATTTGTTTTTACATCTTTCTTATCTTCTTCAGTTGACGTGTCGCTCTCTGTTACTTTCTTTTTTGTTGTAGTTTTTTCTTTTCCAATATCCGCATTTTTATCGAGACGTTTTGATGCGTTATTATCAGTTTCTTTATGTTTATAGTTAATACTGATCAGTATGGTTTCTTTTTGTTTAGGTTTTATTACTTTTTCGCTTTCCTGATTTTCGGTTTGGTCTATATTCAGAGTATCATATGGTCCTTCATTTTCATTACTGTCATCTTTATTCTTGACATTATCAACTGTATTTTTCTGTGTTTCTATATGGATATTATCTGTTTGTCGATCCGAATCGATTTTATTTACATAGCCTTGTTGTGGTAATTTATTTTCATCGTCGTCTTTCTCGTTATCTAATTCTGTTTTGTCTTTAAAGTTCTCTGATTCCATGTTTTCAGTGTCATTTTCTTCTATCTTGTCTTTTCTATCAAATGTTATTATAATACTTTGGTCTTCATTATCTAGCTTATGTCCTTCTTCATCATTCAGTTTATCTTCGTTAAAAAGCTCCATATTATTAAAATTATCCAATGGCTGTTCCTCATTAGCATCCATCGATTTACTATCTTTAGAAACGTTTTCGTTTTTATTAAAGCTCTCGTTATTTACATTTTCATCTAGAGCAAAAAAAAAAATTTTTATTCTAATAATATTGATAGTAATCATGTAATAATGTTTGTATAAATTACGAAATATTAGTTACGTAAATAACACACATAAAAAGACATCACAAATTGATAATTTTATTCAGTTGTGATTTCGATTTAGTAAAAGAAGCAACCACAATTACGCGCTAACAAATATCTCTATGACATGACATAATTAATATTTAATTAATACTACTTAATCTATTTTCGATCTATGCACACCGTTAAATTTTATTTTACCTTCATTTGTTTTATAGCTATCGATTTTACTATCTTTATTCATTGCAGGTTTCGAATAGACATTGTCTTTCGATTTGTCAACGTCAAACGATATAACCTGTTTATCACCGCTTCCTCTATCATCGTTATCTTTACCAACTAAACTTTCTTCAGTTTCGGTTTTAATACCTTGAGCCTCTTTTTCTATATCTTCTTTATCCATTATCTTTTGATCCCCCTGCTCATCTCCATCTTCTATTATTTCTCTGTCATTATTACTATCTGCTTCAACATTCTCATCGGGGTTGTCTTCTTCATTTTTATCGTCATCGTTTTCGTTGTTAGTTTTAATTGTTATATAAACTGCTTTCCTCTTAGGTCCGAAGTAAAGCGAACTATATTTATTACGATAAGGTGATTTGTCAAATTGTGATGATAGTTTTCTGGAATGCTTAGCCACTTGGTTGTTTACTGTTTTAGTCACTGTAACATTGTAAAATAGTTTATTTATAAGTTTTACACAAATAGATATAATGTTTCAAACATTATTAAAGTCAAAATATCAGCGATCTATTATATTTTTCATTTAAGTATTCTTATATATTATTGCTAAGGATAGGGATTTAGACCGCAAAGGATGTACATCTTTGTCCGTCTGGTCTTGTCTGTCAATTAGCTCATTGTAAATAAAATTAAAACAAACATACCGATATGAGGACTTCTTTTGAGCCGTTTCTTCGTGGTATTCGCTGGTAATATGATAATTAATCGTTAATAATGTACTGAACGCATGTGTCGGTATTTTTTTTATTTGATTATAAGCGACGACACGAGCGAGACGTTCGCCTAATGATAGGTGATACGCCTGTTCATAACAACGAAGCGTTTGTTAGGATGCTGTATCGTGGTCTGACATAAGATATTAGGTTTTGTTACCCTAGTCATTTCACAAACTACAGCGCCCTTCAATCCGGAACACAATAATGGTTGTACACTGTTGTTTCACGGCAGAAATAGGCATTGCAATGGTACCCACCTAGATGGTGACCGGCAACAAAAACCTACCACCAGTAAATATACGTCACATATTATATAACATACTTTCACATTAATTGAATTTAATTATAATAAGTTTGGTTTTTACTTGAAATATTCTGAAGTCGCGTTTGCAAAGAGAGGTGAAATAAGAAAAATGCTCAGTAGTGATACACTTCTCAGAAGAATTTAAATAATATTCACTGCCTTGAGACACGAGATGCTTATCTCATTATCGCGGTAATTTCACTAGCTACAGCGCCTTTCAAACCGGAACACATTAATGTATGTACGCTACTGTTTAGCGAGGGAGACAGGCGCTATGACCATACCTACTTGTATCGTCACTGATATATAATGATTACTTAATAGTTTTTAATAACATATAAAACAGAGAAAAAAATTAAAACAAAATATATTACTTCGTACACTGTTGATTTAAATATATATTTTCTTTCATATGTTTATAGGGAAAATAGTATTGTAGCAATGTTTTTAATTATAGTATCCCATTCAAAGAAATGACTTGAGATTTTAAATATTAAACTAATAGTGTTGATCAATATTATTAAATATGATATTTTAGATATACTATTGCCTCTTATCTTTGTCTTCTTAATAACTTACGATTGTCCGCGGAATGTTTGTGGGAGCATTTTTCTAGAGGTACACGAGTTGCTTCCAGATCTAAAAACAACATAAGTAATGAATAACTTAAGTCAAAACCCAAGGCAAATAACTATTCAACAGTTATGGACTGGCAGCAATGACAATGATAGAGATAATACCATAGAAACGTCATGAGATTATACTGTTCTTTCTATCGAGTATATTAAGAGATCATGTCGTCTCTTTCTGCCGATCATACTATGAGAGCATACCGTCTTTTTCTGCCGATCATACTATGACATCATGCCGTGTCTTTCTGCCGATCATACTATGAGAACATACCGTTTCTGGTTTGAAAGGCGCCGAAGCTAGTAAAAATACTGGATTAATCACTTATACTAACATATTGCACTTTCAAAGCCTCATACTAATCGTGGCGAGTACATCGAGTTCAAGAGTTCATCGATACGCTGAAACGATGGTGATCTCTGAATCCTGCCTCCGTGACGCAATAGCTAAGCACTTATCTTGTAAAAAGTCTCCGATTTGGTTCCATAGTCACATAAAGGAGAATTTTGTTAATTGGTCTCAGCTGCCACCATTATATTGTAAACGTACCATCATAACAGCAACGTTGTTTTCCTGCTCTAAGATATGAGAGCAGGAGTATTACATTTCATCATCTACGTTCCCATTGTTCCACTCACCTTCGTGACACTTTATATAATCTATTTCGCATTTATTTATAACAGATATATAAATAGATTTAGTTGTGTATCCTTTTTTATGTTTCACTCGAACACAGGCTCGATCCACTTTGTTTGGACATTTAATGTATGTACAATTAATTTTCTTTGGCCCGTGAAGCTTATTCCAATTTCCTTTAGACAACTCCTTAAACTTATTACTTGACCTTACTTCGTTGGAGAAATATATAAAAATCGCTGAAAAAAAAAAAACTATTTATTAATAAGAAAACACTTTTACGTTATATTTGTAATAAAGTAACATCTGTGATTTTTTTTCTAGTTTTTTGTCAAAAATATACACACTGCATCACACTGTGCGCAACACCAAGTAATATAAAATGTTAAATCCTGTTACCTCGGTAATTACATTAATTATAGCGCTCTATAAATCAAAGTATAGTAATATTTGCACACTACTGTTTGGAGATAAAAATAGGTCTCTGTTGCCGGAGACCGACAATGTAGCTGCCACCGCAGGTCCTATTGCAGCCGACAAACAGCACTGTAAATATTACTGTTCCAGTTTGAAGGACTGTAGCGTAATTACGCTGTACTGTAATTCATGAGACTCAACATCTTATATCTCAGGCGATACCGCAACGTGGTGCAGTGTTTATTATCCTAACGAGCGCTACGTTGTTATGGGCATGAATATCACTTACCATGAGGTAAGGGTCCCGCTCTTCCCGTCGCTTCATTGAATATAAAAAAGACGACGATTTGATGAAGCTATGCAATGCATAACATTGAAAAATATTTTCCACATTTGGTGGTAGTTTGTATAAAATATTACAAGTATTAAATATCTAAGTTTTTTGCTTGGCCCGGTGCGTGTAGTTGAAAGCATATATTTAGTATAAGAACCTAAGCATAACTGTCTCGTTCTTAGGCCGTCTTCACCTTCCTTCTTATTTACATATTTTTATACATACCAATTAATAATATAGCACCTGAACATCTCATACTGTGTTAATCACGACAAGGTAGCATAAAAACTATACATTAAATTGGAAAAATAATACGTTACCTTACGTTATATCATGCTTCACTGAATTTTATTGTTATATTTTAATTGATATTTTTAAATGTATACGATAAGTTTGTTTTTTCCTGTTATTTAACTATTTTCGGAATTAATTTTTGTATTAAGCTACATAGATGGCTACCTGCATACATCAAAAAACAAATTGTTTTGTTCCTTATTCCTATTACCTATTTCATAGAATATTTTATAGAACACAGTATGATGATTTTCAAAATAAGCCCGAACACAATAATAAATTTTTTACATACATTTAAAAATAAATATTTATTTGTAGTCAAAGTTATGATTAAAAAAACCTGCCATATATAGAAGAAAATCTCATCAAAGCTGATTATACAAATTAAGAGATTAGCTTTAGTAAAAATTATCATCAGTGCAAAGTAAACATTCATACAGTAAATAATAGGTGAGTATTTTGATACTTCAAACAGATATATTTTTGTAGTTTTTTAGTACGTTTAAATTTTTGAGATTTTTAATAAGAATTGATTACATTTATATTCATTAAGTTTAACAAATATCTTCATACAGCTCATATCATCTACGATCTCAATTCATTGATACATGTTGCACGATTTAATAATAATAATAATATAATTATTAGATATTAGCAAACAGAACAACACTAGGAGACTCAAGTACGTATTTTTAATTACTAAGACTATAAACTAGGTCCTAAAATACTTTAAAGTATTTTAACTCTTGCCATTGTAAAAAGTAAATTCAATAGTACAATATCAAAATACTTTTCAGAACTTGTACTTTGGCTATCTTTTTTTTAAATGGTTTTATGTAAATTTAACTCAAAAATATATATATATCCAGTATACACAGAGTATAAACAGAAAAAAACACTATGTATTTCATAGACAACATATGTTTAAAAAAATGTAGTATAAAAAATTATTAAGTATTAAATAGTTATTTGGTGCGAGTCCTAAAAACAAATATCTGGTTTTAAAACCTAGTCTTGTAATTACGCCATCCCTATTATTTGTTTTTATTATTATCTTACTTATATCTTAGAAATTAAAATTAATTTTGCAGTATGTCGCATTGAAATAAATACTTAATTAATGTTTATTTAATCTTGAGTTGTACTTTATTTTTGATATTAATTTTAAAAATTACAGATGACTATCATAAAATAAATATTTAACGCAAGTTAATAAAACTGCTTAAGGAACAATAAGAAATTTACTTTAAAATGGATCAGTTTTTGACGACAACGTTAGAAAAATTGGTATTAAATAACTATAAATATAATACATACATTCATAAATACTAATATACTTATATTTTTACTTTATCTCTGCATATCTCAATATATAGTTTATAATTCACAGAGAACAAACAATTATTCAGACTTGACAATAGTATTGGGCAATGAGAGCTGTGACCTGGACTCTGCTGTGTCTGCTGTGGTGTATGCAATGTTCCTCAATTGGCAATATGAACAATTAAAATGTAAAGTATGTACGAGAGCCCAGCGAAATGAAAGAGGATACAAGGATAAAATATTTGTTCCTATGCTAGACGTTGAAAGACAAGATTACAATTTAAAGACAGAGGTTGCCCACTGCTTTAGAGATAATGGTATATCAGATGATACTTTAGTGTTTAGGTAAGTCTACTGTCTACTTACATATATTGACAATACCTGAAGGTTGTATACATAAAATAAATGATATAATGTTCATTCTTCTTAACCCTACCTGAACATTTCATGTAAGTAATTAATTTTAATTTTAGCAACTTCTGTGAATATTTATGTGTAAATGTTAGGGATGGGATTGCGACACAAAATATCTTTTTATAAAATAATACATTTTTAACTATTTTATATACATATTAAATATACTACAGTAGTGAGAATTGATGTTACAATGTAATATGTTTATTATTTTATATGATCCGGAGATTGTATGGTGCTCATTTAGTCTAGGTTTCAAAAGATGGCTATTGGAATAGCCATACTGTTTACCAATAACACATGTCTAAAGACAAATATTTGTTACAGAAATGACATTGAATTCAGTAACCTTTTGACAAACGAAACTAAAATAATATTGGTTGATCATCACATATTGGCTCAGAAATATGAATACCTATCACCATATGTTACTGAGATAATAGATCATAGGCCCATTGATAGAAAAAAGTGGAACTATAAAGAGGATACCAGGAGTATAATAGAGACAGTGGGGTCTTGCGCCACTCTTGTGGTCCAGCGGATTAAGGATTTAAGTTCACTTATCAAGAAGGATGTTGACTTCTTCACATCTTATCCAGTGTGTGCTAGTCTTCTTCATTGTAAGTTTTGCACTGGATCAGCATTAGAAATTATGACATAACTGTTGATGACCTGATTCATTTAGATGTCCTTAAACAGCTCTCTTAATACTTCCACTGCTGGGACTGGGGCCACTGCTCAGAAGGAGAGACAAAGCTATTTATCCATCACAGTGACCAAGATTGTTATGCTGTTGTTTTCCTAAAGTGTGGGTTTCCTCATGTTTTACTTCATTGGACACTTAATATCATAAGGAATTGAACCTGGACCTCTTGATACTCCAATATCATATTGTTAGGACAGGTGTAACAATCATAGTGGGTAAAATTTCCTCACATAACCCTGACTGTGTCATGAAGGAGCTCTACGACTCTCCTACACATCCAAAAAATATAAATCCTTGAATAAGAATATTCATATTTATTGCAGGTGCGATAATATTGGACACCGTGAACTTCTCTCGTGAGGTTAACAAGGCTACGGCACACGATAAAGAGATGGTTTTGTACCTGGAGGGTGTGATCAAGCCGGACGACAATGAAATGCTGAGGTTAGTGAGTCTCCTTGTCAGCTTTGAAGATTAAAATTGAGTGACCTTGAAACCATGAAGTTTTGAAGATGGTGATCTTGATGGATTGAGTGATCTCATGATTGGTGTGGCAGTATAGATGCTATATCCCTTCTGAGGTATTACTTGAATCCAGAACAGCACCAGCAGGTCAAAAGATATTCTGCTCTCATAAAGCTTTTGGGGTAGAAGAGGTTTCAGCTGGGATCCTTCAACTCTCTTACTTTTAAGGAGATCGAAATTGGATAAGCTGATAGCTGCGAGGAGTGACGTCAGCAAGCTGACATCCAGCCAGCTTCTGAAAAAAGATGTGAAAGTCGTCGGTGATATACTCGTGCCGAGCTTCCCCGTGCCAGTGATGGTGAGTCTACTAGCATTAGGTAGAGGTAGCTATAATGAGATTGCTGATGGCCTCTGTTCCTGGTGACCGTTTAGGTACTCCAGCATAGACCAAATCAATAGTGTGTATACATTATTGTGTTCTAGTTTGAAGGGCGCTGTGGCTAGTGAAATTACTGAGGTAATGAGGTCACCATCTTATGTCTCACCATGAGGGCAGTATGGTTGTCGAGAGGCAGATAACTCGCAATGGAATCATATAGAAAAAAAAAACTTGTAAATATTTTACCTGTTCCTCCGTGTAGGAGTTCCTGAAGAAGCCGGGCGCTGCTCTAGCGGTGACGGAAGCGCTAGTAGAAAGAAGCTGTAGTGTAGCGTTGCTCCTAGGCATGCGGCTGCACCCGGTGCTGCAAAGAGACGTGGCGATATACGGACCCAACGCTGCAGCTAAAGCTGCAAAGGTGATTCTTATATAACCGGAAATTTATTGATGGTAGTCTCTGTTTCCGGAGATGTTGCTACCATCGCAGCGTCTGTCTACCGGCAGATGAGGGCAGCTGCGGCACGAGATATTAACCGAGTAATGAAACATGTCTTAAATAAATGCGTTGTAGTATATATATCCTAACACCGCATTGTGATTGACGATGTATAAGTTACCGTCAGGTGAAGGTTCTGGTTATGTTTTTGATATCATGGTGGTAATCTGTTCTATGCCTGTTTCGATTCCGTTTTATTATATATATATCATCATCAGCCAACAGTCGTCCACTGCTGGACATAGGTTTCCTTCAAAGATCCTCACGTCGATCGGTCCTGTGCTGTTCTCATCGTTTTTTGATTCTCAAGATGCACCACGAGCTGGTGAGGTTGGCTTAGATCCCGTGAGTTGTTGTGCGGGGACCCTTTACACCCCTTAAATATATCTGCCATAAGTTCTGTTACAAATGAAAATGCATTTTTTTTAATGAACTAATGTAATATTAAAATGTATACCGACATATTTATTAGCCTCGGCAATAAGTAAAAAACAATATTCTATTCAAAATGGCCGCCTTTGGCTTTTATACAGGCCTTTAATCTGTTGGGCCACCAATCTATGGATTTACCGCACTGTTCCACCACCGCCACTGCTTGCTCCAAAGTTTTTTTTAAGAGACTCAATGTCGCCGTGTCGTTTAAAGCAGGCCATGTCCTCTAAAACTGACAATAATTTGAAGTCCAAAGAGTTGAGGTCTGGGCTAGATGAGGGCCAGTCTTCAGCTCTTATAAAGTCCGGAACGTTGTTTTCAAGCCAGGCTTGGGCAGTTCGTGCCTTGTGACCGGGTGCAGAGTCCTGCTGGAAAGTCAACGGTATATTTTTAAAAAGTGTATTGCTGAGGGGTTTCACAACATGATCCAAGACTGTGTACACTTTGGCTGAAGTTTTCACTACTTTTTCTCAAAAATGTAGTTTTGTGAGTCCTTGATAAGACACGCCCCACCAAACCATCACTGACGCAGGATGATGACCACGTTGTACCATTCCGACCACTTGAGCAGCTTCTTAAGAACTGTGTGTAAAGAGGATATTTCTGTGCCTCTCACCTGCGTATCGCGACAGAAGGTTTGTTCGTTATGATCGATCCACTCCATCCATCTTTGATTGTAAAGATGATTAAGCGCATATCCTGGGGTTGTATGTCGACGATAAGCACCGAGCTTCAGGTGTTGTTTTATGATACCCGACAGAGTCCTAACGGGAATCTTCATTTCTCGCGATAAGATTTTTTGCTTCCTAATGGGATTTCGTTGAATTCTGTCTTCAACAGCATTAACAGCCTTCGTAGCTCTAACAGCACGCGGCCGCGCCGGTCTGTTCCGGTCGTCGACAGAGGAAGTGTTGTTGTGTCTGTTGATGGTACGATACACGAACACACGGCTGATAGCGAGCTTTAGAAGTGTCTGGAGTACGAGCGACCGGAGCGGCTCCACACCCACTTGGTGCAAGCCGATCGCTGCAATCCTATTGTCTTCAACAACCCATTCCATATTGTAATGTGATAATGAACGCGAAAAAATATGTGAAATGGCGCAAAATCGAAAGAAGTTTTTAAAATAAAATACGTGTTCCAAATTTTAAATAATTAAAAAGTTGAAAAAAAGATAAGTTTTTATGTGACAGTATTTATGGCCAGACTAGTTATATGTTATGTTTAAGCCGAATATTTTTTTCTTACTTTAAAGTACATAATTATGTTACAGATATCATCTCTTTGAGAACTCGTGTCCCAGCCGTGGGAACATTAAAAGGGATAATATTCTTCTATATATATATAATGAATACAAGTAATCATTATTTCCAGCTTGTGAATAATCTTCAAGAATCCACTAACCCGTCGTTCCACCTGTCGCCGGAAGAGTCGAATGCGGTGGAGGGCTGCCACTACTTCAGGCAGACCAACCTTACGCTTACTAGGAAACAGTACATGCCAGTGCTGACGGAATTTCTACAGAATTATCAAGACTAGGAGCATTTGATAGAAAATAAAATATTTAGTGTCAAATATATGTGATTGTATAAAATGAAATGGAGTTTTATTTGAAAAAATATCAAACTTACGAGAGGAGCCAGACGTTCACTTGATGGTACGTGTTACTACCGTCCATCGCATGGCGCTAGTTAGGACGATATACACTGCACCACATTGTGGTCATCGCCTTGAGATATAAGATGTTGTCTCGTTATTTCATTAATTACACTAATGACAGCACCCTCGAAACCGAAACAGTAATTTTTGCATGCTAGTAGGGCGGCAGGAATAGGTGCTGTGGTGGTCATACCTAGACGGTCTCCGGCAACAGACCTACCACCAGGAAAGGTTGTTGATTTGATTCAAAATGCACCAGCGGTTCCGTCAGCCAAAAACCTGATATCAATGCTGAATTTTAATGACATTCATGCATAATTAATGTAATTGGTTGTATTTACTTTTAGACCCGTCTACTTTAGTAAGGCATACAGTAATGTGTAAACATTGCTGTGTTCCGGTTTGAAAGGCGCTGTAGCCAGTGTAATTACGGCGGTAAGGAGACTCAACATCTTATATCTCGAGCGACAAGCGCAATGTGATGCTGTACATATCATTCTAACTACCGCTACGTTGTTATGGGCAGGCGTATCACTTACCGTCAGGGGAACGTCCTTCTCGTCTTCGGGAGGGCTGCTTCACATCCCTCCCCGAGGCGGGCCCATTCGATCCGAGCGCCGATCGAGGGTTGCGGAAGAACTGCTCGATGTTATCCTGTGCATTATTTCGGAAGTGATTGGAATACCATGTGAAGCTTTTTAGTCAGTTGGAGTCCGATACTACCCCGCTACCGGCCCTTGGTTCCGGGGTGTGCGTCCGTTAGCATTTCGTTACACGTTAATAAAAAAAAAGTCCTTCCCGTCTCATTGTTTAATTGAATAAAAAAAAATACTTTTAAATTAATGTGTAAGTAGGATGATGTAATTATTATGGCCTTCACTTTATATGTGTGTGTGTGTGATACATTTTATCGCCATTTTGTATTTATCAAGTTGTTAACTTGTAATTTTGAGCGCACGTTCATCATCATTATCAGCCGATAGACGTCCACTGTTGGACGTAGAGCGCACGTTATCAAATCATAACTATCTAATTAATTAGTTAATTTACTGTAAATTATCACCATCATCATCACCAGCGTGAATGCAAGCAATCTTTTGAGGGCCACACGCTCAATCAGTACCATAGAATACTTTATATATACTTACGAGTAGTCACTCGTAATACCACCTCAGCGACGACTGACGCTTTGTGCCTAAAATGCTGCACTTGTATACGAACCTTTGGTTCTTATAGAAGGACCTTTGGTTTTTATATAGGTACACATAAATTGATTTTTATATTCAAAATGTTTCATCGTTTGTTAGTTATTTGGATTTTTGTTTTGTATAATTTTAAACATATTTTTTTTTTTTGGATTTTTAGTGATATATTTTCTGGCTTTTTATCATACTTTGTTAATATTTAATGTTTTTAATTTAGATTAAAGAATAATTTATGAGCATCAACCGATAGACGTCCACTGCAAAACTTTAAAGATCTCCACACTGATCGGTCTCACGCTGCCTGCATTCAGCGGCTTCCCGTGACCTACACCAGATAGTTGGCATGGCTTTCTGTAGCGCCGGGCACTGGGAACTGTCGTTTGTACGGGCTCATATGGATGGATTTGGGCCATTGTCGGTGGAAGCCAGAGCCTCGTTTGTTGATTAGCAAGGTGCCACAAGCAGGTGGGGTTAACTTCGGTCCCGTAAATTTTTGCGCGGGACCACTTACACCCCTAACAATGACTGAGTAAAATCAAAGATCCCAACGCGACTTCGTCTTCCCACAGTTGGACTACGATGGCCACGAATCCGGATGTAAACGCTCGCTGCCAATGGTACATTACCTCCCGTAACGCCAGTCGGTACGCACCTTTAGACTAAGGTAATACTTGACGCAGTCGACATACCCGAAATCGGCCTGGAGGACAATAACATTAGAAAGGCGCTGAAGCTTAACAGTTCACCAGGTCAGAGCTGGATTTCGCCACTGGAACTACTAGTTAGCAGTGAGGTGAAATAAAACGAATTTGGCAAAAATTATCAGTATTTATTACTAGCAATCAAATATACTACATACTAAAACCAAATAAAAACTACCGCCACAACCGGATGTATATAAATGTAGTGGTCATACTTCTTATATAATATCAACATTGTTACAAGATGTATAAATAAATAAATTAAAAAAAATATGTTTTTTTAAAAACAATCTTAAAAAAAATGTCGTTTATCTCTAGTAACATTTTCAGATTTCTATAATAATGAAATTAATTCATATGTGTTGCCAGTCTACATTTTAAAAATGATATCGGCCTTTAATGTTTAACCAAATTACTAGTGTGCAGTAATATGTGCACACTGCTGTTTGATCGTTGCGGTGGTACCTACATAGACACTACCACCAGTGATAGCTATAGGTCCTTCAAACCGGATCACAACAACGCCTGCACAGTAACGTTTGGATAAAAAATTGTCAAGTATAGAAAGAAGTCCATATAAAGAATGTAAAAATAATATAGATAGCAAAAATATTTTAGGGTTCCGTGCGCAATTAGATGCGTGGTAAATAAATAGATAGATATCTATTTATTTATCTATATAGTTAACGCAATTATAAAAAAATAAAAAAAAAACTTTGTAAATATACTCTTACTCCAATGATTTAGTAAAGCAATCTCATATTCCATAATTTCGTTCAAATAATTATAAGCAGTGCTGATCTTTAACCCTCGGTCATAACACCCAGGAGATGGTAGAAATCTTCGACACGTAATTTTTTTTTAATTTTAAAATATTTGCTGTATAACTAAGTTCACCCCGGAGACAATAATCATTTACGTTAAATCATTCGCGAAATTTATTAGATCATGGAAATGATTCATCAATGTAGTCCTTCGCACCGGACCAACATACGAACCTACGTAGGATCCAATTCCGAACGGCTCCTCTAACAAAACATAACCTCAAATTACTACAAACTATTTAAATAATAATAGATTGAGTGTAATTGACTAAGCGTAGTTCTGTTATTATCTATAATTATAAACTATATTACTAGATTGTTTTTTTTTTTTATAAATTGTCAACAACGCCATATAAACGCAGCAATAAGTACAACCGACGTTCCGGCGCTCCAGCGTCCGACTGGCAGAATTATAACACGGCTAAATTAAACGGTCGCAATGTTCATATATATAAATTTAACGTTAGTATATACTAGAAGCGCGACGACGCGCACACTTAGTCGGTTAATACAGTTGCATTTGTTTAAATAAATTTAAACTGTGTTCTCTATAACATTTAAGCGAAGGGTCGAGCGGGACGTTCACCTGATGGTAAGTGACCCGCGCACCGAAAACAACATGGCGCTAGTTATGATGGTATACACAGCACCACATTGTGCTCGTCACCTTGACACGCTAGATGTAGTCTCGTTAGCCCAGTAATTTCACTAGCTACAGCGCCTTTCAAACCGGAACACAGTATTGTTTGCACGATACTATGTGTCGGCTGCAATAGGCGCTGCGGTAGTATCTAGACGGTCTCCGGCAACAGAGACACCACCACCAGTAATAGCTGCAGCGCCCTTCAAAGCGGATCACAATAATGTCTGCACAGTACTATGTGTCGGCTGCAATAGGCCCTGTGGCAGTACCTAACTAGATGGTCTCCAGCAACAGACACACCTATCACCGGTAATAGGTACTGGCTGCTTTATTCAAACTATTACCAATTAAAAAAAATATATCTATTTCACAATCGATAGATTTAAAACGATATTCATTTACTTAAAAATACTACAAAATAAATTAAAAAGACTACCTACCAAAGAGTATTCAATTAAAAAAAATATTTAAAACAATCGATCCTTTGAAGAAACTTGATTAATAATAACAGTAAAATATCGATTTTAATTTTTTAGTGATACGCCGTATACGCATGACTTCGGCGAGTGATGTATATAGACTATCTATAAATTTGATTTAAAAAAATATATTGTCTTTAATATATTTAATATCTATATAGAAGTTGGAAGATTTCGTTTCCCCCAAAATTATAAATATCAATCACTAAATCTAGCTTTTAATACTAAATATAAAACTTGAGGCACTTGTAATAGAACAGTTTCCGCAATACACGTTTCGTAATATTTGTCAACAATAAATATGAAAAAAAAAAAAACATATGTACGTTTCACCGGAAATTAACACGCTTAATGCGTTTATTAGATAAAACTAGATAAGGAAACGGAACTATAAAATTTTGGCAGTATGAAGTCGAACCCTTTGCCTGTTCTTTACAAATGTAAAAATTATTACTGCGTAGAGCTCGATGATCATTTTAAAAAAAAAACAATAATTTTGCCACATGTCATATTTTGCCTGTCCTTTACGAAAGTTAAGACTTGGCTGTATAGGTAAAACCCTTTGCCTCAGATCGTGACGAACATCTTTAGGACGTAACATAGAGATATAACTATTAATTCTATTCTTTTTATAATAAATGTTATTACTATTTAATATCTGTAGGTCGAAGACATGACATTAAACCAACATGTCTAGATTCATCGCGACTAGTCTAGTCTAGATAGACTATTGTTCATATTTGTAAAATTGATTAATAATTATAATAATAAAATGCGTGATCTCTATAAATTAGTTAGATCGTTTAAATCTTGAAGGCATTAAAAATAATTATTTTCTAATGTCGTTGTTAGGCTTCAGAAGGGGTCGGCAACATGTGACCCTAGGGTCTTTTTATACTTCTTAATGACTCATTTAATTTAGAAATATGGAGCCTGAAATATATGTGATGAAGTGTTAAATATACAAAAATATCTCTTTTTCGTAAACGACTCGATAATACTGCTATCTAGATTGATATAGCCAAAAAAGGTTGCCGACCCCAGAGCTAGAGTACATCATGTACAATTATTGTATAAATATTCCATAATTATTATTTAAGTAATTCCTTCACCTTACCCGTCACTTCTCCATCCTCTTCACCATTTCTTCCTTTCCCCCTTTGCCACCCTAACTCACTGGTTACTATAACATACTCGCGCTTAGATCTGCTGCCGGAACATGGCGGTGATCTCCTCAATGGTCCTGTTCTTCGTCTCCGGCACCTTGAAGCACACGAACATCGCGAACAGGAACTGCAGTATAGCGAATATCACGAACGTGTTCATCCCGAGTACGGTCTGCAAATCAACGATATTTAAATCATTAAAAAAAAAAAAAACATCAATTAGGAAGTTTTTTAAAAATATTGTTTTTATACCTGTAAAACCCTTCACAATATATTCCATCAGAAATATCAAGTGTCACAGAATCGTTTGAGTGTTGCCAGATATATACACTTCGACATCAACTAGTTGCAACAAAACACACAGACTTCATACATGACCTATTATTTTACTTTGTATTGAAAAATAATATAATACTAATATATTATAATAATATAAATAACACATTATAACGACGTATTTTTTTTTATTTCAAATACTTTAATGTACTTTATTTAAATATAGTAGTATGTAAACATGGGTTAGGTATGAATTCACCAGCTCACATGACCAGGCTCCATTAGCCTAATCATCATCTCAACCGATGTACGTGCACCTCCGGACATAAGATATAGTGTAACATATATTATTCGTTTATTATAAAGGGCTTATTGTTTTTTTTTTGCAGCCTCTACTGGTAAAGGTTAACTGGTACATCACTTTGTAGACGCTATAAAGTTAATAGAAATTGTACTCACGGTAAGCGGAAGGAAACTGAGTCCGACTATGAAGTTTGCTGTCCAGTTGACAGTCACTGCTACAGAGGAGGCGGCTGGACGCGCCGCTTGGTTGAACAGCTCTGATGAAAAAAAGATATGAAAACCTTTAATTTTGACGAAGCGTCGACATACTTCCGGAAACAATATCAATGAAAGCTCTGCTTAAAATTGTTCCCCTAGTCGATTCTTACTTTCAGTCGGAGTATGAGTTTGTCTCTCTTCCACGGCTTTCAATCCTGATTACTGATGATTCTTAGTGACTCACCTGTAACGAGGAACCACGGAATCGAGCCCGGGCCGACGGCGAACGTCACCACGAACAGTATCACCAGCGCGATGCAGAGGTACGACACCCACACGTGCTCCGTCTGACAATTAATGATCCTAGTATTATGTGCCATTTTTCCAGCCTGATGTATACTTGCGTGCGTGCGTGCGTGCATGTGTGTGTGTGTGTCTCCGTGTGTGTGTATGTGTCTGTATGTGACTATATGGTGTGGATGTGTCGGTATGTGTGTGTATGTATATGTGTGTATGTGTCTGTATTGTGTGCGCGTGTTTGTATATACGTGTGTACGTGTGCGCATGTATGTACATTTTACTCACGTATAGACTAGCGACGCACAGACCGACCGTGCATACAAACATCCCGCCGAAGCCGGCCATCAGCAGCGTCTTCCTGCCGGCGACCTCCACCAGCAAAAGGCTGATCACCGTCATCACTACATTCATCGCGCCCATGCCTGCAAAAATACAAGACGAATTGCACTATAACAATTAAACGCGCTGTACATGTTATATCATACTTGATAACAGGTACTATGATAAAATAAAAAAAAAACAATCTCACCCAAAGTTGCGTACTGAGACTGCGTCTCGCTCAAGTTTGCCTCGTGGAAGATATCCGTCGAGAAGTATATCACGGCGTTGATGCCCGAGAACTGCTGCGCTACCATTACCACCATAGCGACCGTGAGCGGCTGCCGGAGCTGGCGGTTCGTAACCAGCTCGCGGAAGGTCACCTTTTTGCTCACCTTGTTCTTCTCAGCTTCCTAGAGAAGTAGGGGGCATATAATGGAATTACTTAAGAGATAGGACCTTCCACAATTCACGAAGAGGTGGTTCATTCAACCGAGCAGAGCGTTTGACTAACATGGTGGTTTAAGAGGTAGTTTTGGGAAAAGGTTTCCATTCCCAGCAGTGGGTACATAAAAAGTGGGATGTTACTTACCTGATGCATTTCCTCCATCTCCCCGTGCACTGCGACGTCACCTCTCAGCCAGTTCAGGGCTAAAAGAACATCACGAATATAATCCATCAATACTTAAAAGTAGTATTTAGTAAGGTAGCAAGGTTGATACTATTACCTAGTATATATTACGTAGTATGTATAGTCTCTTCGGTCCTCAAAATTTCTAGTCAGTGAAATATTCTGTACACTCGGAGTCCTGTACTCAGAGGCCGTTGAAGGTAAGGCAGCTACCAACTCTAATGTATCACTTCTCTAAGACATCGAACAGTCTTTAACTCCTCGTCCAAAACTTGTTACCATCAGGTACCTTCTGTATGTGTAACAAGTTTCTTAGTCTCTGTACTTCTTTCTCCATTTAATACAAATATGCTGTCTCACCTCTTTGGGCATGCAACTCCTGTCCTTTATTAAGCAGCAGGAATTTGGGGGACTCAGGGCACAACGGCAGCGTGATCGACTGTATAACAGCCGGTACCACAGTCAGCGCCAGCAGCCACGGCCATCCGTTCTCGGTGCCCAGCACCGACTTCAGACCGAGCACTTGCGACAGCAGGATGGTGATCGTTATCACCAACTGGTACACAGTACCGATCTGCAAGATCGATGCATGATGATACTCCGGCTATGATCTACCAACCAAACTTGACAAAGGTGTGGCCCCGGAATCGAACTCGAGACATCGAGGTTAAGCACGCATTTAACCACTGTGCCATAGATAATATCAGTAGATACAATGGTCGTATTCGAAAGAGCCATTTAGATGATACTCAAGGTCTACAGCGCCATAAGACAAGATCCATATGAGGAGTAGCAGCTAACTTGTAATGTCCGTGGTTCGAATCCGGAGCGACAAATCGTGGCATTTGAACGGTGGCATCCTCATGTAAATGAGATTAATAGTTCAGGTTCAGGTCCTAATTCAGGAGTCTAGACCTCCTGTCATAAGTATGAGGTGCCTTTTTCTTTTACTGGTTGTAGATCTCTGTTGACGGAGACCGTAGAAGTACCACTGCAACGCCTAATTCTGCCGCCAAACAGTAGTGTAGGAAACCTATCGTGTTCCGGTTTAAAGGGCGCTGTAGCTAGTGAAATTATTGCGGTAAGGAGGCTTAGTATTATATGTTTCAAGGAGACGAGCGCAATGTGGTGCTGTGTATATTATTCTATCGCCACATGGTTATGTGCAGGTGTATCACTTATGTCTCGCTCGGACTATCCCTTAATAGAATAAACTGAATCAGAAGACTTCCGGTCTGCACGTAGATACATCAAGGTTTTTGTCTACTCTACTTTGACTTGGTATAGTTACTAGACAAAACATGTTACCTATTTGGAATCTTCGGCCACACCAATACTTGGACATTGGTCCACTGCGCGCTACTTACCGAGCCTCTTGAAGAGACAGGAGATATCTCGGAGAGGTACAACGGTGCGAGACCAGCGTTCAGGCCGCTGTTCACGCCGATCAGTAACCTGGAACACATACATGGAATATTAATGCACCTGTGGCTTAATGACACGGAGGTCCCTGGTCCGATTCCGGAGACATGAGAAGCTCAGTAAGCGCTGGAATTTTTTCCAACCCATCTGAGTAGCTATCATCACGTACATCATCAAACTGTTAGACTATGAGAGTTGTGTTCTAATTGAGCCATCACTATCCACTGCCACATTGTCATAGTTAAACTAGTGGGAAGTCCACTGCAGTTCATAACAGAAAAAAAATGCAAACATTACTATGTTCCCGATTGAAGGGCGTTGTAGCTAATCAGCGAGCAGAAAACTACCAAAAATAAAATCTAAACATCATATAACTAGCGTTATATTAATATGGTCGGGGGCTTACAATTACTTTTAGGTGAATATCTCGCTCATCGCGTTACATTATAAATAAATATATTTATATATATATATACATATATATATATGTATGTATGTATACGTATATATTCACGTGTGTATATATACAGAAAATAAAGAAGGCCACTGTTACTATGAAGCCCAGCTTTCGAATGTAATGTAGGTCGAACATTGTTTTTGCAACAAGGCCGTATATATATATATATATATATATGTATTAAATAACGTATTATTATAACAAATAACCGTTGCTACTTTCCGTTAAATAAAATAACTAACATTAACACTTAAAATAGCACAATGGAATTAAAATTTTAACAGTTACTTTTAACTTGTGCTATTTTCGACATGGCGGGGATAGACATTTTATATTGTCTCTAACACGGTGATTGTGACAAAAGGTCAATGACCTCCAATTTTTTTTTAAATTGACAACGTTAGCGCATGACCACGATCCCAACTGGTGTTAAACGATGATATGGCCAATGATGGTGAGGCGTACATTTCTTTATGACCAGAATTTAAAAGTACCTCAGTGGCGCGGTGGTTGATATAGTAACACAGTATACCTGGTTCAATTACTTGACCATCCCTGGTAGACTTGGATTGGTAGCAAGGTAGCTAACAGCATTGTTATATCCTAGAACCTCCTCATTAGAAGCAGAGTATCCATGGCGCAGAACCGATCGATGTGAAGATATTTGGAGGAAGGCTATATCCAGCAGTGGACGTCTATCGTCTGGTGATGATAATGATGAATCAGGGCGAGCATGGTTCACCATCTACACCTTTATGGTCACATAACACCATGTGAAATTGTGGTCAAATGTTAGAACATTACAGAAAAAAATCTATTATTATAAACTATGTTACATCCGGCTCGAAGGATCATGTTTGGTAAACGTCAGATAGTTCTGTAAATTTAAAACAGCGAGCGTATAGACTGGTCCATGATCACACATCTGCATGGTTCACCATGATATCAAAATAAATACTTCACCTTCCCAAAATAAGCAGCTCAGCGGAGTTGGCGACCTTGGAGCTGCCTTCGAAAGCCGCTGCAAGGAAAACCAGCCCGTTGTTCAGGAGCAGACCGCCTTTCCTGCCGAACCTGGAACATATTCTCGATTGACAGGCCACACAACCACTACAGAGGATTTTAAAGACAAGTGCTTTAAGATTCCCTCTGGTGGTAAGCGGTAGTAAACATAACATATTATCGTGTACTGATGGTGAAGAGGCGGTCGAGACTTTCACCTGATGGTAATTGTTACGTTCGCCCATAACCATGTAGATCTAGTTAGGATGTTTACATTGCACAACATTAAATGGTTAAACTGGTGGTAGGTCCTCACTACCGGAGACGAGTCGAAGGTAGTTGTAGTTAGTGCAATTACTGAGGTAACGAGACATAACATCTAATGCCTCAAAGCGACAAACATGGACGTAGTGTATATAATCCTAACTACCGTTACCTTTACCATCAGGTGGATGTCTCTCCTCTCATCGGTTAGTAAACTCTTAATATTTTTTTTTTTAATCTTTATTCTACGAAGGGATGAAACGAACAGGATGTCCATATGATCTTAAGTGATACTCCAGCCTACAACTGTGTGGTGCTAGGATGTTCACACTGCACCATATTGTGTTCGTCACTGAGACATAAGGTCTCGTTACCCCAATATTTAAACTGGCTACGACGCCTTTCAAACCGGAACACAGTAATGTTTGCCACATTACGGTATATCTCTTGAAGACAGCTGGTGGTAAGTCTTCGCTGATGGTATATTTGTTATAGTGCTTCTGTAAGCCACATATGTATATGATCTTCATCTTACCTATCAGCCACAACACCAGTGATCACGCCGCCTATCATACCGCCCACGCAGTATATGGCGACGGTGACCGACCATATCGTGGTCACCTTCGGGTCCATGTTCGCGTCGACGGTAAGGTTGGTCCCCGTCAGTGCCTCCTGCTGCAGCCAGTTCGACATCACCTGGAATGCGGGAAATTTTGCTAATTAGAAAAAAACTAAACCAATATTAGTCGACTATACATGTAATCATCGTTATCAGCCGTTAGACGTCCGCAGCTGGACATAGGCCTCCCCCAAAGATCTTCACATCGATCGATTCTTCCCTGCTCGCATCCAGCGGCTTCCGGTAACCTTCAGTCGTTTGTAAGGGTTCATGTAGGGGGATTGGAGTCATTTCCCACCACGCTGGCTCAATGCAGGTTGGTGGGAGCCAGACCCTCATTTGTTGATTAGCAGGGTGCACCACGAGCAGGTGAGATTGGCTTGGAGTTGTTATGCGGGCTCCCTTACTACCCTTACATTACACATATAATGTTTATTCTCTCTCTCTCTCTTACTCTTATCGAACTTTTAAATATATGTATATATATATATATGTACTATTGATAATCACATTATCTATTTATTAAACCTAATTAAAATAGTTATTATATTTTAGAGTTAACTGCAAGAGTCCCCACAGACAAAACAACTTTTTTTTTTATTCACTATGGACACAGGTCATTTTGAATACAACCTACCTTTCAACCAAAAACGATATGCGACTTTGAAAATCGAATAAGGAATATATATATCACGATTCTTTAAGAGAAAAAGTCGATAATCCAAAATGGTTGCTATTTTTTTTTTATATCCGGTATAAAATTTTTAAAATATTAAAAAAAAAATCTGTTTGAAAATCTACTCATTTTCCCCGCGGAGTACCCGAAACATCTACCACTTGTGGTGGTAGTGTCTCTGTGGCCTGTGACCGTCTAGGTACCACCGCAGCGACAAACAGTACCGTGTAAACATTACTATGTTCCAGATTGAAGGGCGCTGTAGCTGTAGGGGTTACGAAACTCATAATTTTGTCTCAAGGCGACGAGCACATGGTGTAGGGAATCACATCATAACTAGCGCCACGTTGTTATGGACCGGCTTATCATCAGGTAAACATCTCGCTCGTCTCGTCGCTTCGTAGAATTAAAAAAAAAAAAGTAAATGGGAGTGGTAATGTGTAATGATAGAGAAGCTTACTGCTTGCGGTGCATTTATCACGCCTGTATTGTAGCCGTGTTGGAATGCCGACCAGCACGCCGAAGACAGCACGGCGAACGCCAGCCTCACGTTCATACCCTGGCGATGTAAAAGAACATTTTAATTTTTTTTTTTAAAATAGCAAAAAAAATTTGGAAAATCACACGACGGCGTAATTCCAGCTCACCAGTTTGAAGGGCGCTGTAGCCAGTGTAATCACTACGATAACGAGACTCGACATCTACGTCTGAAGACCAGCGAAATATGGTACAATATATATCATCCTAACTAGCGCCACGTTGCTAGAAGCAGTTACCATCAGGTGAACGATTCGATCGTCTCGCATAGTAGAATAAAAAAACCAATATGACCTTTGTACCTTAACAGCCTCCAGCGACAGACCGGTATAAGTTATGACTTAAGTTGGGAGCTGTAAGTAAAACTCTATATGGGTGGGCGTGATTTTTATGAAACCAAAAAGAGAAACCATATATGTATTTATCGGGTTCAGGCCGCGTGGGAGTGAGATGGAGCGCATTGTGTATATACTCTATCGCGCGTCTCCTCTCCACGCTACGGCTCGCAGCGCGCCAACTATGCCGCCGCACATCATGCAGACGACTATCTCTTTACTGCGTCTCTTTCACACTCTAAATATATGTGAGAGAGAGAGAGGGAGAGGAGAAGCGTTAAAAATTGTAGTACATTATACACTCTGTCTGTAGTTCTTTCCTGCATCTCGATATCTTCATCTCATTCTCTCACAGATTAATCAGACTACTAAGCTTATCTTTTACTAAGTTTGAAATCACACTCTTTTTTTTACGATGTAAACCCTCGTACAAAAATCACTATATCATCATAACATGCTCTCGGACTAGTCTCTTCTCTGTATCTCTCTCTCTCACTCTAAATTTATCAGAAAAACAGATGGAGAGAGAGAAACGTTGAAATCTGTAGTACCTTTTACACTTCTATATGTAGTTATTTCAGCTTCAATTAATTAAAAAAAAAATTATCGATCCCTCTCTCTCTCTCTCCGTTTACCACGTCTTCATTATCTTCATGTCATTCTCTCACAAATTAATCAGAATACAGTTTCGCTTCCACAGCGTTTCTTTTATTTATCATTACAAGTCTTAAGTAGTATGAATGTAGGCTCGCGTGCATGATCGCGGATGCTGCGTGACAACAGCTAGTTACAAGATGATGAAATCTAGAGAAAGTTAGAAAAAATGTACTTAACTCGCACACTACAATTCTATTAAATATACACACACACACACACACACACACACACACACACACACGTGCAAGCGCGAGAACTGAACACAAAGATATAGAGTAGCTATTCATCTAACAACGTCCACATTACGACCATAAAAAGCAGTTAGGGATAATAAGCTAAGAGGGGATAATCTACCATATTTTTACTGGTGGTAAGTCTGTGTTGCCAGAAACAGTCTATGTAGATATCACCACAGCGCCTATTGCAGCCAAGAAACAGTAGTGTGCAGACATTACCGTGTTACGGTTTGAAGGACGCTGTAGCTAATGTGATTACTGGGGTAAGGAGTACTAAGGTACAGGCGACGAGCGCAATGTGGTGAAACCCTAAGTAACGTCACGTTGTTATGGGCGGGCGTATCCATTAACCATCGCGTGAACGTCCCGCTCGTGTCGCTTAATAGAATAAAAAAAAAAAAAAAAAAAAAAAACTTATAAATAAGCTATTCATCTAGCAATGTCTACATTACGACTGTAATTTAAAACAAAAAAAAAAACGGCTGATAAATTAATTAATAAAAAATTTACATTTTACCATCATAATTGCAACAGAATATTTTTAGATACAATTCACATGTTGTTGTTGATCAAGAAGAGATGAAAAGAGAAAGGCTGTGCTGAATTGAATGGAGCAAAGGAGATCAGCAGAAGTAAATTCAACGGTATAACTAAAAAGATTGCTAGATTTAAATGGTGATGTTAACATTGATGGAGTGGCTCCTGGATTCTTGTCGCATTGCACTGGCACAGCCCTAACTTGAACCAACGAATCTAATGAGGAGATAAAAGGAGTGTCGGATGTAAACGGTATGGAGATCTCTGGAGTAAGCTTGTTTTTCTTTCTTAGCTATTCACGGGACGTTCGCCTGATGGTAAGTGGTACGCGTGCCCATAACAACGTGGCCCTAGTTACGCTGGTATACAATGCACTACATTGCGCTCGTCGCCTTAAAACCACCTGTCAACTACTGAACATCCTCCGGGATCGATCATTACCAACGACACGATAAGACGTTCACCTGGAGTTAAATGATACTCTTGTCCATAATGCACCACTTTGGCTCGTCGTGTGACAAAGGATATTAAGTCCCGTTAGCCCAGTGTTTATACTATCTTCAGCGGCCTTTAAACCGGAACACGGTAATGTTTGCACACCACTGTTGTTTATCTTATCATTATTACGCGCGCCTTCTCAAATTCGCAGATTTGAGTTCAAAGGTCAAACGATTAACAGGTTAAAAGAGACTTTGATAAAAACGACTGTTGCGTATTTATAGTGTTTATAAAGAAAAAAAAAAAGGTTATCGATGGTCGAGATAAACACACACCCGATACACCGGATTTTCTATTTTTTTTTTTTATAATTTTACGATGTATTAGTATCGTGGGTATGTTTAAAAAATATACCGACTCAAGGGCGTCGAAAGTATATTTGTTTTAATTACAAGTCTTCTTCTTAGTCGTAACCTCATGACTGAGGGACGTGACTATGGTGCGCTGTCCTGGCCACCATTTCTTTCCAGGGCGTCCAACCGGGTGGCCCGACAAACTTATTCGATTATCTGACATAGCACCATAGTTTTCTTGGGAAAAATGGTTGCGGTAGTGTCCCCATCCTTTCCGCACCAGTCTTTCAGAGGGAATTTAATCCTCTCGGCCACTGTAACCTTCTGGCAAAGCGAGAGTCAGGTTATCACATCCGGCGCCCGATACTCGGCGTTGATACACGTACACACGTACAAAATCACTCACGCACACAAACGTACAGTTCTTTTAAATATCAGAGCCAGATACTAAGTATCAAAATACTTCAAAGTATGCTCATTGTATAAATATTTAAAACTATACAATATTTCAAGGTTATAATTAACAAAGCCTTTATTAAACTTGTACTTTGATTTTTTATTGAGTAATTTCTTCGCTATATGAATCATCAGCCGATAGACGTCTATAGCTGAACATAGGTCTCCACCAAAGATCTCCACATCGGTCCTGCACTGCTCACATCCAACGGCTTCCCGCGACCGGACCGTCAGCATGGCCTCCAGTACCTCCGGGCACTAGGGTGTTTGTAGGGGTTCATATGGGAAGATTTGGACCAATGAGGGTTGGTGGGAGCCAAAGCCTCGTTTGTTGATTAGCAGGTGAGGTTGGCTTGAGTCGCGTGAGTTGTTCTAAAGGACCCCTTACACCCTCAATGCCAATACATCGCACAGATAAAAAAATTCAAAAATGGTTTAACCCTATAAAATCGTCGAAAGTATTAGATACTCGAAAGTTGTTCAAAAAAGCACGTATTTGGAATTAAATACCTGTTTTTAAAACCTGGTACGTCTCGTCCTTAGTGTGTAATACGATTACGGCGGGAATGATTTTCCGGAAACAATCGAATCGAATCGATTCTTTCTTAATCGTTATTATATGTTTGTTTCGCGAACACGTTTGGCCAATGGCCTTTTTTCTTATTCGGAGAATCTATTAGACGATATACACTGCACCACGTTGTGCTCGTCGTCTTGAGGCGTATGATAACTGAGTTATTTCTCTGCAAAACGGTAGTGTGTAATCATCATCATCATCATCAGCCGACAGAAGCCCACTGCTGAACATGAGAACCAAAGATCCCCATATCAATCGGTACTAACCTGCCTGTTCCCTACGTGCTGACTGTAAGCATGACACCTGTTCCGGGAGTAGTGTATAAGCTTTGTGTTGTGTCCTGCTCCCGTCATCTTTTTGGAGGCATTTAAAAATTATAAATACCCATACCCCTCATATGAATCCCTACCCGATCTATGTGGGAGTCTTTGGGCATATGTGCTCCAGTGGACGTACATCAGCTGATGATGATGAAATACCCGCAGTATGATTTGGAATAGAGCTGATAATTTGAAAACGTTTCAATCGCGTTCATTCTAATTAGTTCTACCAACAAGATGGATCTCCTCTGATGTGACGGTGATATCCTTGAGTGGCGGCTTCGGATCCGGCTTGAAGGACCGCGTAGAATAAAGTAACCAGCATAGATCTACAGTAATGAAACTGGCATATAAAATGGTTCACCAGTTGTATTACGTCTGGTTTATTTTGAATGAAACACAAGTGAGAGCAATGTTGCCGTTGTAGAAAAATAATAAAATTTATTGTTGGGTTGCCAACAAACGACAAGTTTTTTTTTTAATTTTTTTTTAATAATCTCATACAAGAAGTGTGACATTTCAAGTTAGGCTCCAAGGCCGTCTACTACCTTATATGTATCTGACACAACGATTATATCAATTTCGTGGATTACGCAATCTTTGTAACGGAAAATGTAACCTTGCGGCGCTAGTGTGTATATCTTAAGGTCCGCCAATCAAAAATTATTTATAAATGAACTGGATACGCTGCAGATTACTGATGGTAGTCCCCGTTGCCGGAGATCGTTTAGGTACCACCGCAGCGCCTATTTCTGCCGCCAAGCAGTAGTGTGCAAACCTTAATGTTTCGATTTGAAGGGCGCTAGTGAAATTACTGGGGTAACGAGACTTAATATCCTGTGTCTCAGGGCGACGAGCGCAATATAATGCAGTGTCATCATCATCAATACCAGCCTTTGTTTGTGCACTGCTGGATATAGGCCTTCTCCAATGTCCTCCACCAAATGCGATCATCAGCTTCTCGAATCCACCCACTTCTGACCGCCCTGATGATACCGTCGCTCCATCTGGAGGGAAGGCGTCCTAAACTTCTGCGACTTGTACGTGATTTCTACTCCAAGACTTTTCTCCTCCAACGGCCGTCACTGACACGATAGACATGGCTGGCCTACTGCCACTTCAACTTGCAGATTTTGAGAGCTACGTCGCGTCGACAGCTTCAGTTCTCCTTCGAATCTCTTCGTTCCGGATTTTGTACTTTAGAGAAAAGCCAAGCATAGCTCTCTCCATCTCTCTCTGTGCTACTTTAAATCGGTGGACTAGCCCGATGGTCAGGTGCCATGTCTATGCGCCGTAAGTAAAGGTGGGGAGGACGCACTGGTGAAAGACTATCGTATTGAAACATTGGGGTATTTGCGGGGTGATGTAGTGTATACTATCCTAACTAGCGCCACGTTCTTATAGGTGGTAGTATCAGTTACCATCAGGTGAACATCTTGCTCGTCTGGTCATTTCGTCAAACAAAAAAAAAAGATATACTACCCGTATATGTATTTTAACTCTATTTCTGTAATATGTTGGCTGTGACGTCATCTGGTGGTGTGGATTTAGAAGATGTATAAACTTATTACCAATATTACTGTCACCTGCTGCACATCCTCCAGAATCGATTATCACCAACGAGACAAGACGTATTCCCCATCTTAACTGATACTCCTGCTCATAACAATTTGGCGCCAGTTAGAATTTTATACACTACATCACATTGTGCTCATCATGAGAAATAAAATGTTAAGTCTCGTTACCCCAGTAATATCACTAGCTACAGCGTCCTTTAAGCCGGAACATGGTAACGTTACAGTACTGTTTGGCGACTGCAATGGACGCTGCGGTGGTGCTTACGAAGACGGTCTCTAGCAGCAGAGACCTACCACCAGTAAACGGTAATATAAGGTAACTGTTGACATGGTGTAAGTAACAAAGGCTCGACTCGGATAACAAAAACAAATGCTCGTTATCGGCTAACCGGTATCTGTTATCGGGAATTGTTACACTTGAAACATTATCTGGATCTGGAAGTGGAACCAGCATTAAATTGCACCACTGCAGCAGTGTCTATGATCATGTGAACAATTATTAGAGTGAGTTAAAGGAGGCGACAGGCTTTTAAAAGACACCCTGTTTCTTGTATAAACCACGATGAGGGTGGTCACCATCAGCACCATCAATCTCGAACGCAATGGTAACATTCTTTACTACATATAAGCAGTTCTGAAAGGACCGTCCCTTTACTCCAGACTAGTTCCTATTTGTTACTTTCACTGGTGGTGGTGTTTCCGTTTCCGGAGACTGTCTGGGTACTAACGCAGTGATTAAACAGTAGTATGCAAACATTACTGTGTGTTATTGGAAGTATCGAAGAGACGCGGGATGACCCATACTTTATTTGAACTTCCGGTGATGGAGGACATTTAAGAAGAGAGGGGTGCAGGAAAGTTCCTTGAACGATCCTTCTCAGAAGAAGTCGATGATTATGTGGTAAAAGGTTGCGAGAAGGTCTCTTTGGGAAGCAGAGCTCTTCATCATTGTAAGGAGCTTCGAAGTACATTAAACTTCAATTCCCCATAACTATGACTTCTCATCAGTAGTTAATAATTTCTTTGGAAATATTTCATTTCTACCTTCAATGTGACCTCGATTAGTACAGCCAAAATGGTCTTCATAATTGGCATTGGTGTTAAGATAAAAAAAAAAAAATGTTTGCACAAGATAAAATTTTTGCACAAACACCTTTCACCTTAATATGTCAGTTTTGATCTATTTCGTTAGATTAGAAAAAATTGAGTTTTCAAGGAAATATGTAAACCGTAAATGGAGGATGTGGAGAAATTTGGGTGAGGCGTATGTCCAGAAGTGGACGTCTATCGGCTCACGATGATGATGAAATAGAAACCGTCTAGATAGACATCAGTCAACCCTGTAGTCTCAGGCTAGTAAGAATGGGACTAAGTCCTGCCTGTCGTAGAAGGCGACTAAAGGGTTTAGGAGTTTCACAGGCCTTGAAGGTGGGAGTCCTTACCGCCCAACAAGCGAACCTGCGTGGAACATCGTATGACTTAGCGATTGTACCTTTTTTTGGTTTCGGGGGGAAATCTTCGAAAGATACAGATTATTATATATATGTATATATATATAGATTCATATAGATTCTTACTCGCTAAAACACCCTCGGTGGTCTGCATCAGTGGATTCGGAGAGGCTCCGAGATCTTTTATAGAAAGCACCGGTGCCCCTCTACACTTTGTGTTACAAGTCTTTGAGGAGAAGCCTAACCCTCCTGGACACCATCGCTGAACCACACGTTGTCCCATGCAAGTTCGCTGGTTGAGAGATAAAGGCCTCCATCATCAAGGCCCCCGAAACTCCTATGCCCTTTTAGTCGCCTTCCACGACAGGCAGGGCTGACCATAATCCTATTCTTACTAGCCCGAGATTACAAGGCTGACGAGCTGGTGCGTCCATTACCAGTGCCCGACGAGTTCTTCTCCGAGCGGAATCAACCCTCTCTCGATTCCGTTCGGCGACCTCTTTCTGTATCATCATGGCTTCACAGAAGGTGACGAACGCTGCCCATGCACTTTTGCCCTTAATCGAAGCCGCTACTGCTACTGGCAGCGAAAGATCGTGTCGGATCCTATTCACCAGGGTTTGTCGCTCGGACTCCCATGTAGGGTATTCAGCGGTTCGGATCCCGGTACCTCTTCGAATGCACTGATGCAGACAACCGAGAGGGTTTTAGTTAGTATAAAAAGGTAAGTACCATTGTAGCATCCATTCTTGGCGACAATAGTAGTGTGGAAAATATTACTATGTTTCGGTTTGAAGATAGTTGTAGCTGATGCAATTGCTGTGGTAACGAGACTGAACATCCTATTTCAAGGTGACCAGCGCAATTTGGTGCTGTGTATATCCTAAATAACGCCACGTTCTTATAAACAGGCCTAATACTTACCATCAAGTGAACGTCGCACTCATCTCGTCGCTTCGATGAATAAAAAAAAATAATAATAATACTAATAATAAAATCCGTTTGACTTTCTTTTGCGAACGCTACCTCCGCATGTGGACAATGACCAAAAGCCAATCCAAAGTGCGCTGTACCCGTACAGCAAGTCACGACCGCGGCAAAAACTACGCAAATACTGACACTAATACTAAGTAAATAAATTTAATATAAATACTTATTTAATTATAAAAATACTATATTTATTTTAATTTCACGCATCCAAAACAGGAAACGCACACACACATACATTCCCTCATTAAAACATACAAATATACAGTTCATTCAAATACCGGGCTGGAAACTAGGTTTCTAAATACTTGGAAGTATTTTTACTTTACCAGTATTTATAATAGTCGTCATGTAAAACAGGAAAATAATCTTATCATCATCATTAGGCGCCCCTCTTCAAACTGAAGTTTGGCGATCAGATTGAGAAAACCAATTCGATCCTCAACTATTCAACTGTCTGTGTGTATTCGTTAAACCATTTCGTCCGTTGTCTACCAGGTGTACGTTTTCCAGGACTACGGCCCTTCAGTTTCAATCCTTGGATCTTTCATTGCATGACGGTTGTCATCAGCCGTCAGCTCTCTCAAGAACTTATACCAATGTCATTAATTGGAAGTATCTTTGGGATGAGATGCTGTTTTTTTTATATGAAGGGTGGACAATCGGGCGAACAGTTCACCTGATGGAAAGTGTTCACTGACGCCCATGGACAGTCGCAACACCAGATGGGTCGCGGCTGCATTGCTGACCTTTAAGGGCATGTAGTATTGGTTCGGTAATACCGCTGGCGACAACTGATTGGATAAAATGGTATTGCGTGGTAAAGTTGCGCTTAAAACGACCAGCGGAGCATCACCAGTCATCCAGGTGATGAGGATGGAACTTGGCATTCCGTCGCGTATTGCGCTGATGGATGCTAATGTTTAATTAATTAAATTAAAATAATTTCAAAATTCATAGACAAAAGTACGCTATGTATACAAAAAACCGTTTTCAATATCTAAAGTATTAAATACTAGAAAGTTTTTTTATATCGGCCATTTGGTACTTGTAAGCAAATATCTGGTTTTAAAACCTGGTGATTACATCTTCGGAAAGAGAAAGATCGGTCGAAGAAACAAGACATGGCTGGACGACATCAAGGAGTGGACCGAGATCAAGAGCGCGGCGCAATTAGCGCACATGAGGAAGAATTTCGACTAAGGTTACTGGTTGTACTAAGTTAGGTTATTGGTGGTAGGTCCCCATTGTCGGAGACTGTCTCGGTTTGAAGGGCGCTGTAGCTAGTGTAATTATCAGTAATTTGTTGCTGTTGCCGGAGACTGTCTAGATAGGAAGGAGCGTGCAAACATTACTGTGTCCCGGTTTGAAGGACGTTATTGCTAGCGGAATTATTGGGGAAACGATACTCAAGATCTTAGGTCTCAGGCGACGAGCACAATGCGCTTCAGTGTATATCATCCTAACTAGGGCCACGTTATGGACAGGCGTATCACTTACTATCAGGTCAACGTCCAGCTCATCTGTCCTTTAATTAGATAAAAAAAAGAAAATAAATATCGACCCATCCACCTTGCAAGTAAACATATATATATATATATCATTATCATCATTCACCGATAGACGTCCACTGCTGGACATAGACCTCTCACAAAGATATACATATACCGTCAGCATGGCCTCCGGTACTGCTGAGCACTGGGGACTGCCGTATGTACAGGTTCATATGGAAGGATTTGGGCCATTTCCCACCACGCTGGCCCAATACGGGTTAGTGGGAGCCGGCGCCTCGTTTGTTGATTAGAAGGGCACACCGCGAGCAGGTGAGGTTGGCTTGGATCCCGTGAGCTGTTGAGCGGGACACTACACCACACACACACGCACACATATAGATATATATATATATATATTATGCGTTATTTTATCCGTGCGACAACTGTAAAGGATATTTCGGTTATAACACTTCCGTTTACATAACGACGATAACGACCAATACATTGACCCGGCGCGTCATTGACGACGTAGTAACCGATTCAGTATCGGACGGATCGGGGTTCGATTCTCGCCGTACACATGTACTCGTGTGTACAGACTGAATGTGAAAAGCACAGCGAATTATATTCGCCTGCTTTGTGTCATTGAACTCGACAGATGTTCTATTTCAAAGGAGTACGTTCACCTCCCGCTCGTAACCATGAGACGCTAGTTAGGATGATGTACACAGTACCACATTATGCTCGTCGCTACCACGTATAAATGTTGTTTAGTTACCCCAGTGACGTCATTAGTTACAACGTCCTTCAAACCGGAATAATGTTTGCCTTATTTGCTTGCCCATAACAACGTAGCGCTAGTTAGAATGGTATACTCTTTAGTGGTAGTAGATCTCTGTTGCTGGAGATCGTCTGGGTAAGCCTTGCCTGTCGTCGGAGACTAAAAGGATCTATGAGTTTCGCGGATCTTGAAAATGAAAAAACAATTGGGTCTAATTTAATTTCACCTGGTGTGTGACAATGCTATCATTTATGGTCAAGCGTGATCGCCCTAAAAACTGCCTCTCATGTTATGACGATCAGCATACAACAATATTATTATGACGGTAAGTAGGTCAAGCTGTATTTGGATTTAAACCAGGGATCCCTGGGACAACAGGGTAAGAGGTTAAATCCATTGCGGTATGAATACTAGGGGTTGCAGGGGTCAGCCCTGGAGTCTCGGACTAGTAAGAATAGGATTAAGGTAAGCCCTGCCTGTCGTAGAAGGCGACTGAAAGGGTTTAGGAGTTTCGCAGGCCTTGAGGGTGGGAGCCCTTATCGCTCAACAAGCGAACCTGTGTGGGACAGCGTATGGCTCAGCGATGATGCCTAGGAGAGTTAAGCCCCTCCTCAGAGATGTGTTCACACAAAGTGTAGAGGGGCGCCGATGCGTTCTGTAAGAGATCCCTTAGTCTCTCCGAATGCACTGATGCAAAGCACTGAAGAGCTTTACATAACCCTGACTGATTACTGTACTGTGATCCGGTTTGAAGGGCGCTGTAGCTAGTGTAACTAGGGCAACGAGATTCAGCATCTTATGTTTCAAGCGATGAGCGCAATGTGATGCAGTGCATATCATCCTAACAAGCGCCACGTTGTTAAGAGCGGGCGTATCACTTACCATCAGGTGAACGTCCCGCTCGTCTCGTCGCCTAATGACATAAAAAAAGATCTAGACGTAAAGTCTACCCTATTACTACTACTACTACCCAATTTAAAATGGAAATGCACTAATGTTTGCTTTTTTGTTTACTCACAATGTGGCGCTGGTTAAGATGGTATACATTACACCACATCATACGCTGATCTCCACCGCACATCAGCCAACACAGCAAAATGCCTTTTTTTTATTTCGGGTGGGAAATCTTTAAAAGAAACCCTGCTTGGAGGGGAAAGTCAGGGTTATATGAAATTCTTACTCATTAAAACCTGCTCTGCATCAGCATTCGGAGAAGCTCCGAGATATCTTATAGAACGCACCTGGGCCCCTCCACACTTTGTGTTAACACGTCTCTGAGGAAGGGCCAAGCCCTCCTACACACCATCGCTGAGCCATACGCTGTCTCACGCAGGTTTGCTTGTAGAGCGACAAGGGCTCCCACCCTCAAGGCCTGCGAAACTCCTAAACCCTTTCAGTCGCCTTCTACGACAGGCAGGGCTTACCTTAATCCTATTCTTACTAGTCCGGAGACTACAAGGCTGTCAGCAAAATGCTCTACTAAAACTATACCAGTAAACGCCGAGTTCAAAACACCAACTCACGACTGAAACGTAGGTCATTCGTTTATACACTTAATTAAATCTAGATTTAACCGGAACAGGTGTCGACACAAGTCAGCATGTTTGAATATATAATTACATTGTACACGATTCAAAGTTTAACGGTCAAAACAGGATGTGATGTCGTCGACTAAAACCGCAATACTATTTTTATTTATGGATACCTTGGCTTCCTTTAATGGAGCTCTACGTATTATTAATAAAATGTTTTCTTTTTCTTTCTTTTGTCTATGCTCTCGTTCATCAATACATATATATGTATTTATGTTAATATATCTAATATTACTACTATTTCCTATTTTGTTTTTATTTAACGGGACGTTCAGCTAATAGTAAGTGATGTACCTGCCCATAATAAAGTGGCGTTAGTTAGGATGTTATACACTGCAATACATTGCGCTGGTCGCCTTGAGACACGAGATGTTAAATGTCGCTACATTAGCTACAGCACCCTTCAAACCGGAATACGGTAATGATTGCACAGTTTGTCGGCTGCAATAACCGCTGCAATGGCACCTTTCTTGATAGCTTCCGGCAACAGTGACCTACCATTCCGAATATCTACAATATTGCGTAAAAAAGTGCCTATGTGTTTAAAAAGTACATATAATTAAAAAATAGAGAAATAATGATCGTCATCATCAGGTTGTGGCAGTCCACGGCTGGACATATTCCTCACCCAAGGAACCTCAAGTGGTGGTCTCACTGCTGTACGTTTTAAATACCCTCAAATCGTTAGTAAGTATAACAATTTATTGTTTAATAATATTTTAAATCGTATCAGTGATAGCTGTTCATTAAAAAAAAAAATAACAATAAAAAAAGTCATATTTACAGCAATCTGTACCCTTTTATTGTCTCTGCTCAACGCACTGGCTGTTTGCGAGAATGACCTTTGACATTGAGCCCGCCATTTTACAAAAAATATATACACAAATGAAACGTCAAATGATTACATCCCGGTTAGATAATATTAAAGATTAATTATTAGTTAAAAGTTAAAAAATCATCATAGAAACAATGTAAATTGATAATGATTTGATAATTAGTTTATTTTGTAAAGTTTATTTATTGTTAATAATTATTATGTATTGAATATCGGCGCGAGCACCGACATGAGACCACGATGACTTTGGTGTTTATTAGAAAAACGTGTGAACGATTGTGGTGAGTGGTGATAACCATTTTTATATTGTTTTCGTAACCAACACATTTATAATTAACAATCAACAGCTGTCATCATCTTAACCGCTGTGTTTATGACCTCATTATACTCAATGTTAATATTAAAAACATAATGGCTTAATCATTTTGGTCAGGATATCTGATATTAGCTATTTGTATTTGTACCAATCCCGTTTACATCGCAGCATCGCCTATGATGGGTGAGGACAATAGCCGTCTCAAATTCTTAAAATTCTAGCTGTTAACACCCCTGCAACCTTTTTTTTTTTTTTTTGTTTCGGGGAGGAAATCTTCGAAAGATACCCTGCTTCTGGGGGGAAATCAGGGTTATGTGCGATTTTTACTCACTAAAACCCCCTCGGTGCTCTGCATCAGTGCATTCGGAGAGGCTCCGGGATCTCGTATAGAACGCACCGGTGCCCCTCTTCACTTATCTCTGAGGAGGGGCTTAACCCTCCTAGGCTGTCCCACACAGATTCGCATGTTGAGCGATAACGGCCCCCACCCTCAAGGCCTGCGAAACTCCCCAGGCCCTTTTAGTCGCCTTCTACGACAGGCAGGGCTTACCTTAGTCCTATTCTCACTAGCCCGAGACTACAGGGCTGACCCCTGCAACCCCTAGTATTCATACCGCAATGGATTTAACCTCTTACCCTGTTGTCCCAGGGATCCCTGGTTTAAATCCAAATACAGCTTGACCTACTTACCGTCATAATAATATTGTTGTATGCTGATCGTCATAACATGAGAGGCAGTTTTTAGGGCGATCACGCTTGACCATAAATGATAGCATTGTCACACACCAGGTGAAATTAAATTAGACCCAATTGTTATATAAAAATAAAATTCATTTTAGTTGTGACCACTTTTAGATCAGAAGCCGTATCTCCATTTCGCCAAAGAATTCATCGCTTTTATTCCTACGATCTATTATTTGGACACTTGCTCCTCTCCGTCTCTCTCTCTCTCTCTCTCTCTCTTACTCACATGTGTGTATGTAAATAATAACAAAAAAAATTATAAGTTTACTCAATGCATTTTGTGCGAAGGAAAGTATTAATAGCATATGTCATCTCCTTGCGCGCATATTAACGAACCTCGTGATATGAAGTACGGACCTGAAGTATTCGCGCGACCAGGTATTAAAAAACAGGTACACGCTTTCTTAATACGAGCGGCGGGTTGTCCAGTTGACAAAAATCATTCCAGTATTTAATACTTTTTAAGTTCATCATACTATATTGTACGATCCGATCATTTTTGGAGTTTATTGTGTACAATGTGGTGCAGTGTATGCCATCATAATTAGCGCCATGTTATGGTCAAGCGTGTCGCATACCATCAGGTGAACGTCCTGCGTGTCTCGTCGCTTAATGGATAAAAAAAACATCGCGAAGTTTTTACTATGGTCATAATCTTTGATGTTAACATACCATGTAATAGACGCTGTACTTAAAACATATATTACGTAATACTTTAAGTGTTTTGATATATACTTACAGGCTAAGGTATAAAAAAAAACGGATTACGCACTACAGTTTCACGGAGATCACATTTATCACTATCATCATCTTCAGCCGATAGACGTCCACAGCTGGACATAGGCCTCCCCTAAAGATTCCCACACGATCGGATTCATATGGGTGGACTTGGGACCATTTGCTATCACGCTGGCGCAACGCGAGCTGCTGGCAGCCAGAGCCTCGTTGGTTGATTAACAGGGTGCACCACGGGCAGGTCAGGTTGGCTTGGATCCCTTAAGTTCTTCTGCGGGGACCCTTACACCTTATCTCGACTTAAGCTTAACGTAACAGAGGAGGTGCGTTTCACTTGTAAGTATATTTTGGGAGTAATAAAATACTATTCACTGTTTAAAATAATATTGAAAAGGGTTCCGTAGATTATATTTATTTTGCTAGAGGCATGTCTCTGCGGACCCTCTGTCTCCTATAAAGGAGATGGAGGGTTCCGTAGCACAAATTGAAAATAAGAAAATCTTCTTTTCACTTCCCTAATGGTAAGTGTTTGTTGCTAGAGACCATCTATGTAAGTCAGTAATCGTCAAACAGTACTGTGATCCGGTTTGAAGGGCGCTGTAGCTAGTGATAATAGTTCTATAATTTTCTATCTACCAAGTAGAATATTTTTTATCTATAGAGATGCCATGACTTGACCCTTGCGACATAATGTCCTGTATCCCACCGGTGGAAACATTGAAGGGGCCGCTTAAAATTTGAATATATTTATGTATCGACGCGCGGAACCCTAATACGTTTTTCGAGATCACGTCACTAACACACGAGACGCAATGTTTGTTCAGTAAATACGTTATTTTAATGAATCACCATCGAAAATACGCCCGTGTGTAGTTTGTACTATATAATTAACCGGCAGGTAGTAGTGTGAAAACATTACCGTGTGTTCCGGTTCGACGGGCTCTGTGACTAGTGAAATTATTGCGGTAATTATACTTAACATCCTACGTCTCACACGGAGACAGTGCGTTGCAGTGTATATCAACCTAACTAGCGCCACTTATGGGTTTACAATAAAAAAAAAATATATATTGAAATTACAAATTTTAAGTTAAGCTTTATTAAGCTTTAATGCAGTTAAACAGTAATGTGCATAAAATACTATGTTCCGGTTTTAAGGGCGCTATAGCAAGTGTAATCTGGGGTTAGGACAGTCAACATCTTATGTCCTAAACGTTGAGCACAATTCGGTGCTGTGTAATACCATCTTGACCAGCTCTGCCTTGTTATGGAGGGGCGTGTCACCATCAGGTGAACGTCTAGAATATTTTTTTTTTTATAATCGATTAAATCAATGTTATTATAATCGCTTAAAATAATAAGAATAAACAATATCATGTGAATAAACGTATAAATATATTAATAATTCATAAATAACAAAATGGCGGACGTGTTCGGTTCGTTTGTATTGTGACGGAACGAGGTGACCTCGGCTCGACCAACTGGTCCCGTCCCGTCGCCTCAACAGGAAGAGGTCTGGTTAAAAAAAATAATCACTCTCCACACACCAGACGTCCGGTATAATTAATAACATAAAATTATTATTAATAATAATTGTGAAATACTCAATAATTACGATTACAAGAAAAATGGCGGGAAAGAATAAATATACACGGATTACGCTAAGCACATTGGTTTCCGTGGATGTATGAGATACGCCAACTCGCGATTGACTTGACGCTGCTCTTTTGAGAGACCTCCGAGTCCCAATTGTGGGAAACATGGAAAATGTGATCTAAAACGACCTCCAATTATTATCAGACTGAAGATGGCTAAGATCCGAAAGACGATGATAACCAGGCTGGTTAAGGAGGACCTTAACGATTTAACTAAAAAACTTCCTTGGTATTGAACCAGAGATTATTCAAGCGCTTTAACTACTACACCAAGGAGGTTTAATTTAATTGAAATGATTATAATATTAGTAATACTTACAGCCATCCTGTTAACCCGGGAATCGAAACAATCGGCGGCACAATATACACTACAATTTATTTAAAATTTATAATGCTCTTGTGAAACACTTAAATATATTAATAATTAAAATTAATTCATGAGGATGTTTAAATGCGTTTAGTTAAGTAATATTTTTTTTTATATATTTAGAAAAAATTTACATTAAAACACGCTACTTTCTCAACGCGTCTCGATGTACTGAATTCAATGAAGTGACGCGCCGCAGTGTTTGGGAGCGACAAGTGATATATAATTTTTTCCCGAAATTATTTTTAATATGATAAACTTTAATAAATATATAATAATGTTTGGCGATAGAGATAAGAAAATTATGTATTTTTTTTATTCCATAATGTGATGAGACGAGCGGGACGTTTTCCTGATGGTTATTGATATGCCTGCGTATAACGTGACGGTAGTTAAGACGATATACACTGCACCACATTGGACTCGTCAACGTCTCAAATGGTTATAGGTTAGCGAATTCATTCATCATTCATCATATGGCCCCAAGATGGCAGAAAAGGTGTCCTAAGTGATTCTCCATCGAGTTCAGTCTTAGGCTTCACTCTTAATCTCATTTCATGTCTTCCCGAACTTCTTTGCCTCGTCTGCTACTGTGTGGCGTCAGGTCTGCCTGGGGCGACCGCGCGAGTGAATAAAATATTTTATTTTATATATTAATACTATAACAATACTTATTTTACTGGTGGTAGGTCTCTGTTGAAGAAGACCGCTAGGTACCACCGCAGTAGTTATTTCTGCCGCTAAACAGCAGTACGCAAACATTACTGTGTTCCAGTTAGAAGGGCCTGTAGTTAGTATAATTAATGGGATAGCTTAATCTTATATCTCAGGCGAAGAGCGCCACGTGCTGGAGCAGTATATATCATTTTAACTAGCGCCGCGTTGTTATGTACAGACATATCACTTACCATCCGGTGAACGTCCCGCTTGTTGTCTCCTAATTGAATTAAAAATAAAAAAAAAACACCAAGTAAACATTCTGCTCGTCTACTTTTCTTCATATAAAAAAAAGTGGATAGGAATTATGAAAATGTTACATTAAAAATTTTTCATCGTCACATTGCTTTATGGATGACAAAAAAACGAGTTTATGCAGTTAGCGAAATTCCCGATAAATATTTAAATTTCTATACACTGGCAACACTAAAGTGACGCGCCGCCAAGCAAGTAGAATGCGTCTAGCTCGTGACGTCACTAGAAACCGGTTCAGTAAGGAGACGCGTCCGACCGCCGCAGCGTACAGCGCTTCCTTCTATTCCTATATTGAACTTTAAAAATAATAATTAAAACCATATTTAAACGTTACTTTATATAAATAAATAACAAGGAATTGTTTATAAATACAATAATTAATCGGAAATCGAAATAAATAGTAAATCTGATTATAGATTTATTTTTTTTTATTTAACGCAGAGACGAACCGGACGTTAACCTGATGGTAACGTACACGCCTAAAACAACATGACGCTAGTTGGGCATCCGCATAAATAATACCAAAAGGAAATGTTTACAAAAATAAAATGAAAGATCTATGAAATCAAAAAAATAAATAGTCTATATAACAACAGATCATTTCGCGTCGAATGCTCATGTCCCACGATCACTAGTTTTTAGGTGATATGCAAACAAAAGAAACCCATTTTCAATATGTAAATTTGATTTCCCAGTTTCCTAATGTAGTAAAATACTTTTTTAATTTTTATAAAACCTATCAAGGCGTCCTAATGTTGAATTTACAAAATACAACTAATTTTTAGTAAGTTGCTTGAAATAAGTATTTTTTTTTTTTATACTATGAAGCGACGAGACGAGCGGAACGTTCACCTGATGGTAAGTGATACGCCCGTCCATAACGACGTGGAGCCAGTTAGTATGATCCTGCACCATTTTGCGTTCGTCTTGCGACAAGATGTTAAGTCTCGTTACCCCAGTAATTTCACTAGCTACAGCGCCCTTGAAACCGGAACAGGGTAATGTTTGCGCAGTACTGTTTGTTGGCTGCAATGGGCGCTGTGGTGGTACCTACCTAAGACGGTCCCCAGCAATAAACATCGAAAGATAAAATCTGAGAGTTTAAGCCATATGTTAGATTAGTAGTCTAGGGCTAGTAAGAATAGGACTAAGGTAGGGCCTGGCTGTCGAAGGCGACTAAACCGGTCTAGGAGTTACGCGGGCCTCAAAGGGTGGCGTCCTTTATACCTGAACAAGCGAACCTGCCTGGGACAGCGCATGGCTCAACGATGGTGTGGTTTGGTTCTTCCTTTTCCTCAATGCTAACCCAAAGTGTAAAGGGGCGCCGGTGCGTTCTGTAACAGATCCCGATGCCTCTTTGAATGCACTGATGGAGACCACCTAGAGGGTTTTAGCTGGTAAGAATCTCATATAACCCTTCACTTCCCAGCAGAAGCCAAGTATCTTTCGAAGATTTCCCGCCGAAACCAACAAAAAAATAGGACTTGAGTCTGACACCTGTTATTGTTCTCACCGAAGAAAAGATGGGACTTTATATATAGTATTTTTAGATAAAATATGAATATATACTATTTAAAAAAAAATATATATGATAAACAGAACAAGCAAAAATTTCAACTAATGGTACCGTTAATGATAATGTAGCGATGGTAAGGATGATGAACTCTCCACCACATGGTGGTCGTCGCCACCACAGATGGAAACATAGTAATGTTTGCACACTAATATTCAATGACAGAATTAGAAGCTGCGGTGGTATAAGTACACTAAAATACTGTAATATCAGTTGTCTATTATTTTACCTATTTTTGACTTTATATTAAATTGCATATTTCTTCAGAGAAGTTATCCATATATATATATATATATATATATATATATATATATATATATATATACACTCGATTTCCACGCAAGTAGAGATTCTTCGCGATATCTCTGGAGCCATATTTTTCATTCATGTTCTTATTGACTTCTTAAGGTGCCTCTCCGACTAGCCATTTGGGACTTGATATTTGGTTGGAATATCCCTTTTATCAAGTATAAGTCAACTAAGATGTGGCTACTGGTGGTAGGTCTCCGTTGCCGGAGTGTCGTGGTGAGTACCACTGCACCGCCTATTGCAGCCGACAAACATTACCGTGTTCCGCTCTGAAGGGCGTTGTAGCTTGTGTAATTACTGGGCTAACTAGGCTGAATATCCTATGTCTTCAGGCGGCGAGCGCAATGCGGTGCAGTGTATAACATCCTAATTAGCGCAACGTTGTCAAAGGAGTTGCTGGGTTGTTACGGCCAGCACAGCGAGCGGGGAGCAGCTACGTGAGGGTTGTTGTGGTATAAGCGAATCGGCATTCCTTTCAAAGGAATACTACATCCAACTATAAACAGGAAAATAGTCTACGTGACTACGATGACACACATCATACGTACCTTGGTGACAAGTTATGGATTTTCTGAAGAACTGTGGATTAATAGCATTAATCATAAAACTTTTACGCGATGAAAAATAACCCATATCATGAATAGATTATTTTTTTTATTCTTCCAAGCGATGAGAGGAGCAACTCGTTCACCTGATGGTAAGTGAAACGGCCGCCCAGTCTAGTGGTGGACACTGATGATGCGGCCGTTCCATAAACTCGGAGAGCGATGGATAGATCTACGCTTAGCCTTTCTCTGGTGGATATGATTCGTATTGAAGTAATCCGCCAGAGAACCAAGGTTACCGGCATGGCTATCCGAGTGTGGAGACTGAATTTGCAATGGGCTGGTCACGTCTGTCGTTAAAGTGACCACCGTTGGAGTAGACGTGTCTTAGAGTGGTGACAGCGTAGCACGGGACGCCTACTAACCAGATGGAGTCACGATCTGCGCAAGACGGCTGGGAGCATCTGGATGCGTATAGCCGAAGATAGGGCTAAGTGAAGTTCCTTGGAAGAGGCCTATGTTCAGCTGTAAACTGCCGCTGGCTATTGATGGTGATGAACGTTCTGCTCTTCTAAAAGCTTCTTCGAATAAAAAAGCCAATAATCAAAAATTTATATGAATATCTAGATTACTAATAAATAATTCTCTTAGAAACCAGTTGATTCTTTTTTTAATTCTACGAAGCGACGAGACGACCTGGTGGTAAGTGATACCCTTTCCCATAGCAACGTGGCGCTAGTTAGGATGGTAAACAATGCACCTCATTACGCTTGTCGCTGGAGACATGAGATGTTAAGCCTCGTTACCCCAGTAATTCCACTAGCTACAACGCTCTTCTAACCGGAACACAGTAATATTTGCACACTGCTACCTATCTAGACGGTCTCCGGCAACAGAAACCTACCACCAGGAAGCCAGTGCACAATGTAAGATGTTATTAGGATGTATTTTTAAGTTGTACAGCAAGAACTAATAAGTCAAGTTATCATATAACGTGTCTACATATATATATAAAAAAACTAATAAGACCTTTGTCCACCAGTGGACATCAGTGAGCTGAAATGATGGTATTAATGAAGGTTGCGAGGGTGAGAAGCAGGGCAGGAGCGATCTGCGTGGCGATCGTTGTGGGAAGCTATTGTCAGCAGTGGACGTCTATCGACTGATGATGATGACTGGAACTTGTTAAAGGAACTAATGTATAATATGTAACGCTAAAAGCCGTTAAGCACTACATCCGCTTGATTTGCAAGATGGAGGCGTGTGGGGGCTTGGCCGGCATGACGTAAGCCCGTAATAACCATTGCAACTAGAACCATACAATGTGTAGCTTTTACGACTTTCTCATACTATACGAAGTTCAAATTAAAATGGTTACTCGAATATAGTGGGCGATTGTATCGAAACTTGAACTATATACTTAATTTTATTACAGTGGATAGAAGATTGATTTAAAAAAAAATATATAGTCTTATACACACAACTTTTACTGGTGGGTAGGTCTCTGTCGGAGATTATCTGGGTAACCACCGCAGCGTCTATTTATGCCGCCAAACAATAGTGTGCAAATATTGCTGTGTTCCGGTTTGAAGAGCGTTGTAGCTGAAACATCTTATGTCTCAAAGCGACGAGCGCATTGTATTGCAGTGTATTGATCCTAACTAGCGCCACGTTATGGGCGGGCTTATCACTTACCATCAGGTGAACGTCCTGCTCTTCTCGTTGCGAAATTCAATAAAAGAAAAAAAAAGAGGAATAACGTAAAAAATCTGGAAACAGGCTTGGTGTAACTACCGCAGACTATATATATTATCTGTATTTTATTTAAGCACAAGTTTATTTAAAAAAAAATAACCAGCTGTGACTGTTCACACTTGTCCATTTTTAACACATTTATTTTTAAGCAAAGATATATATAATTTTAATAACGTTGTCATTTTGTTCATCATCAGCTGATAGATGTCTACTGCTGGACATAGGCCTCCGCCAATGATTCCCACACGATCGGGTAAGGATTCATATGGGGGAGATTTGGGCAATTTTTCAGCACGCTGGCCCAATGCGGGTTGGTGGGAGCCAGAGCCCCGTTTGTTGATTAGCGGGATACATCACGAGCAGGTAAAGTTGGCTTGGATCCGGTGAGCTGTAATGGAATCTTTACACCCCTTATATTCCCCATGAGAAAAAAAAAACATATTATATGCATTTTTTTTATTTAAAATATAGTGCGAATAAAAACGATTCATATTAAATAAATATAAAATTACCGAACAAAATCATTAAAATGTTTAATTTAAACAAATATAATATTTTATTATAATTTAAAATTAAAAAAACTAAATTAATTTGACCTCTTTAGGTTAAGTCACTAGTTTCTAATAATTTCTAAGTTCAATAACGCGATTAACAACTGATCAAGATAACCATCAGCTACCGATAGATGTACACAGCTGGACCTTCACTTCAAGATGTTCACACCCATCGGTCCCCCGATTTAACCGATGACAATAATATTTTAAAATTAAATGATAATATTAATTAAAAAACTTGATTTCATCATACTTATCAACTCATTTATCACAGACTTGGTTTTATTCATGGGGCTGAATACACGGCGCCGTGTAGGCGATTTTCTTCAAACTATTTCATTCTTATTGAAATTTTTATTTTGTTAATTCTACGTATAATTATTTAACTGGATTACATAGGTATTACAAAAGAAGAAATGGAGGAAATATGACTTTAAATGAATTGATGAGAGTGAACTGAACTTGAAACCGTGCTTACCGCATATATTACAATAGACAGACCAGCAGCGGGCTTCTAATTCTTGTGATGATGATGATATCTTAGGACATATAGTAACTATATTATTATAAATGATTATTTCAATCGGAGCTACATTTGTTTTTCTGATCGTTCACGTGTCATGTACTTATAAATAACGAGATAAATATATATATATATCATATAAAATAGGATAAGGTAGAATAATAGAGTAGGATGTAGAATGAAATGGAGTGATTTATATTATGACGGAATTATAGAAGAACAAGTAATATAGAAATAATGTAAAAATGATTGTCCAGAATGAAAAAAAAAAAACAATAAAGAGAAGGATATAGTAAAATATGAAAAAAAAGTTTTATAATAGTACGTTATCCAGTAGGTTTTTGGCTAATAAAACTTGTTTCACTCTTATTTCCGAGAATAACATGAAGCGAGTATGATTCTCCATAAACGGGCAAACGTGTTTGATTAACAGCCTTCTTACTCCCACTACTGGGGTACTTGACCTTGTCTAACAAAGAGTTAAAGCGATTTGTCCACTATGTTAGCCGAGTGCTGATTGTTGGATGTCCACGAATGCGGTTCTTTGGAACATGCTAGGTTTCACCTCCATATTTTCTTTGCTGGAATTTTTAAATAGATTCTTAGAAAAATTTCTACTTTTTTCTTATTCTTGGTATCAATGGTGTATGTTTTTTTTGTTATATTCTATATCTTCCGACTTCTATAGAAATCTATGTTTAACAGTAATTTAGAATGTCATTTAGCATAATCTAAACCTAAGCTAGTTCTTCTTTTGCCATCATCTATTGACTCTTGACCGTCACTCGCCTCATCATTTTTTACATTGATATTGGCAAAGCACATTTCTATACTTGAAAAATACTCCATACTCCTCACATGTTCATATATATCTTATTCAAAACATTCATTCCGCAGAATTGGCAAACGATTTCGCCTGCATTACGCCTAACCACTTCATTATAACCAATTTTTTGCTGACTGTATCATGTAATTAGTCATCTGTGTCCGGTTTTGATCCGGCAGTCCTATTATCTGCATTACTATTTCTTTCTTTATCATATTACCTATCTCCTGTAGTCAATTTATCGGCTTTGGTGTTAGATTTTCGGCAAAATTTTTCTTGTGTATTTCACTGTTTACATGAGTTTTTTCGATTTCTGTCAATATATACATACAACAAATATGGCAATAAAACATGTTATCTCTTATAATCAAACCGTTGTGGTTATATTTTTGTACTGCTGTTATATGTTTTTTACCTATAACGTGCTCGACAATATTTGATTGGTGATATGGAACACATACTTTGCAAATTTTGCATAAAGCTGTATTCTCTTCGGGTTTTATCATCATTACAGAATAATTATTGTCTGTCATAGAAACGTTTGCATTATGTTTCTGTTTAGTGGGCATCGAAGCTGACGTAACGTTCAGTTTTTTGTCTGTTTTTGCTTCATTTATATCATCTGTTGCTAATGTAATTGTTGCTTCTAAATTTTTTTTCGTTGCCTCAATTTTAGTACTTTTATGAATCTCAACAATTTCAGCATCCTCTGAAGCATTGTTAATGGCAGTTTTTCTTTCTATTATCATTTTCTTGTGCTTTGCACCATTTTCATGCATAAGTATATTATTAAGATTGTTTGGTACTTTCACTTTACATATTCTACATACATATTCCTTTACTTTTTGAAGTACGTCTGGATCGTTATCTTTTTTTACATCATTGCAATTCTTATTGGCGCCATCTTCAGATGCGGATGTCGAAATTTTAAGCTCAAGTTTATTGTCAACTTGAGCAGTAAAATGTTGTGCCAACGGTACATGTCTCACGCTGAAAATGTGGGCGATTTCGCTACCCTTTTCAATGATCACTCCACACAAATGACAATACATTTGTTTTTCATTTACAACGTTTATGTTGTTTTCGATTAGCATAGTTTGACATCGATCAATGTGTTTAGCGTCGAATACATGGTCATCAACCTCCTCGTAACTTAGTTGTATAAAGCAAACATCGCATATATAATAACCAGCTCGCGTCGATGGTTTGATGAAATGGTGTTTTTTGTTCACTTCATAGTCCTTACGACAATTCGCATGAAATCGATCATTGTGAAAGTATGTAACTTTGCAAACCTTGCACCACGCTTTGGGTTCAGGCTTCTTCTTTTGATTAAGTTCCGTTTCGAATTTAGCTTCCTCTTTTAAATCTTGTGTTTTTGCTGCTGTAGCAGCGTCAAAGTCATCTTCAGAGAGAGAAACGAATTTGTTCAACTGCTCTATGTGATTCATATTGCAAATCGTGTGCACGAGATAGCTTTCGATTAACTCGTTGCACAGAATACAATGACTTTTCACATCGTTCAGCTAAAAACAAATAAATATATTAAAACCCCTGAAGTACATTTAATAATTTTAATAAAATTTACAGACTTTACCTAACATAGACACTTCTCACATTTTTGTTTATATAATTAAACAAAAATTTAATAAAAATTAAACAAAACAAAATTAATAACTGCTTCTTTAGCTTAGTAGCTAACATGGTAACACGAAGATCCTTGTCTTAGTCTCGATGTCCACATATTAAAGAAATTGCGTAATGACGAGATTTTTCCGTCCACCTGGAACTACTATGCTACCTACCTCATATTGTAAATCTACCACTATAACAGTTACGCTGTGTTTCAGCTGTCAACATTTGAGAGCCTGGAGAAGCACGCTTTATCACCAACGGCCTCATTGCCACTTAATACCGTGAGAAGTTAAGGTCAAGTGTTTATTTACTATTAGAGAAAAAATTAGAAATATGAACGCATGAATTATTTAAATTTTTTTTACTCGACGAAGCGACGAGTCGACTAAGATGTTCGCCTAATAGTAAGCACCACATTGTGCTCGTCGCATAACATGTTGAGTCTCGTTACTCCAGTAATTACACTAGCTACAGCGCCGTTCAAACCAGAACACAGTAATGTTTGCACAGTACTGTTTGTCGGCCGCAAAAGACGCTGCTGTTGTATATATCTTGACGATCTCCGGCAACAGAGACAGCACCAGTAAATTAAAAGTATCTTGGAGTTAGATGGAAAGAGGATCTATGGAAAACATCAGCGCTTTCAATAAATGATTATCAGTACATCTAATGAGTAGTTATCTCCTGACAACTTGAACACAACGCCGATTGGCCAGTCTGGCACTGTCCTGCTTGATATATTTTGGAGAGTGTGCAATTATTACACGATATAATCCCATCTCATTTCTACCACCAAATAACAAGGCGAACGGCGAGTAACCATCCTTACGTCGTTAAGTCTCTGTTGCAGAAGACCAACTAAATGGGTACCACCGCAGCTATTTCTGCCACCGAACAGTAGTATGCAAACTACTGTTTCGGTTTGAAGGGGGGCTAGCGAAATTACTGGCACAATGACTCAACATCTCGGTCTCATCCTAATTAGCGTCACGTGGTTACGGGTGGACGTATAACTCACCATCAGGTGTACGTCCCGCTCGTCCCCTGGCTTAATTTAATAAAAAAGAAGAGCAAATAGTCATCTATCATAACTTACATCTCTGACACAGTGCTCGTCTTTTATTGGCAATGACACCTTCTCCACGTGCTTCGCGGACAGTATGTGGTACTCCCTATTTTTAAAAACCTCCGAACAGAGACTGCATTGGTAACGGCGTCCGAAAATCCTGTTTATTCCATGAAAATTATTTTGTTCTACCTTTATTTCGCGGCCATTTCTCAATACTATTTGATAATGTTCATCATCAACGGACACCAAAGTGTGGCTGGATGTTGTGTTGGCATTTAAAATTTTCACGTAATCATCTGTCTGAGATGTTGTGGTTATTTCTTTATTGTTAGATAATTTCGAATTACCCTCGATCTGCTGTTCGTTATTCGATATCAAATTCAATTGGTGCACACTATTATCGATTTCCTCAGGATTGTCGGGATATATATCTTTGAAAACATCATCACCGTCGGTGTAAATTTTTAAAAGTTTTTCAATGATTGCTTCTTTTCGAACGGCATGCTTGTGGTTTTTGGAGTCTAAGTGAAGCTGTCTATCACTTATGGAAACAACGCAAATGCATACATTACAGAAATACAGCGAGCTGATGGGGTTTTGTTTGTAACATCCTTGATCTAAATTTTTAATAAGTCTATCAGCTGCCACTTGTGCGATCTTCAAGAACATTTTATGCTTCGAACTATTTACATGATCCTTCATGTAATATTGAGGCACTTTCAGATTACATACATGACACACATATGTTTCTAATTTAACGCAACCCTCAGCCGAAAGTTCTGCAATCAAAGAGAATAAACGAAGTTAAAAAAAAAAAATTGAAAAATTTGAGAAAACATGCAAGGGAAAAATATAGAAAAAAAAATATATAAAATGAATATTTATTTATAACATATAACTAACACATTGATAAATTAGATTTCATAGAACAATCACACGTCGCGTCATGACATTCTGATTGAAAGACTAGATCATATATAAGAGGCAACCGTTTGGGACTTGTGCAAAAACTATCTTAACAATCAAAGGTTAAAATAGGAGAAGTGTATAGTGACAGTGTTAATGTAGCTGAAGGAACAGTACAAGATGCTGTGGTTTGTCCCTTTGCACTATTTAACGTACGGCAACGACCTGAGTATACTTTATCAATTCGCTGATGACACCTGTCTAATAGGTGCAGAGGAAGATGTGCTAGACGGTGAAACCCGATTACAAGAGGACTGGTCGCATGATTCAGGATTGGCTCTTAATTACAATAAGACAAAACTTATTCATGTCCGCTCAAGCTATAACGTCTAAGATATTATATAAAACGTGAAAATCATAACGCATGCTCATGATTGTCTTCATTCATCAATAAAACAGTGCAACAAATGTTATAGTCAGATACAACACTCATACCTTGGGCATGGTTTAAACACATAAAAAGAGGGCGAGAGGAAAGCGCGCTGTATGTTCTGACACGCCTTTACAGAGGTGGAAAGTAAGGATTCTCCCCCCTGAGGTGAGGATTGCGGAGGTGTGTGAAAGCGTTCCCATGGCCCACCCGAAAAGCGAAGACGGTGGAATATCGTGGGGGTTTTAGTCGGAGTAAGTCCGACGATAACCTGTCTTTGTCCTCGCGTGGGCATTTATACGAAGGCATTTCTCTCAAGTAAAACAAAAAAAGGTGATAAAAGTATTGTTTTGCTTATTACTAACAATGTATAAGGTGTTAGTAGAAAGCTTTTTGAGATATGGACTTAGCAGTTATGGCTATACCTACAGGACGTTTTTTAATGAAATATTTAATATTCAATATAGTTAACTTTAAATAATAGTTCCACCAATAAAAGCACCATTCAGTACATTCAAGAAGAAATGCAACACCCAAAGCGTTACTTAATCAACACCAAAAGAATCAATGACAAAAAACTACTTAATAACGAGTGTCGTAAAATAATGTCAAAGTATCTAATACCCCATCCATAAATAACCTACCAATCACCATCAGCCGATAGACGTCCACAGCTGGACATAAGCTTCCCCTAAAGATCTCCACAGAGTTTATTGAAGAGAATTAGGCCTTAGCTCACCACGTTGGCCCAGTGCTGGTTGGTGAGTGGTCAAAGGGTCATCTCTTATTCTACAAGGTGTACCGCGTGCAGGTGAGACTTGGGCTTCGTTAGATATTGGGCGGAACCCCTTAAACCCCTTACGACGTACCGTACAAAAAAATAAAAAAAAATAAACATCAATTTAAATCACATAGAAAAAGAGAATAGTACATATTTATATCTTTGCATAAATTGAAGCATGCATATTTTTTGCCGGTTGTCCGCTCGCTCGGAATCGGTTCTTGGTGAATATTTAATTTGTCGCTGGTAATCCGTGGCAGTTACGAGTAATTCGGGGGTAGTGTAAAATAAACGTATTGTTTTATTTTTGTATTACTTGTATTATTTTTCCAAGTTATACGTAGTAATGTGTAAGAGAAAGTAATGTCTTGATAAACCTGCTAAAGGCTTGATGATATTATCAGTCATTGATATTGTATATATAAAATAAATAATAAAAAAAATACATAACTATTTAATCCAATTATGTTTTAAAGCATATTCCTTTACAGAAAAAAGGTGTAATATTTATAGTGTTCAAAAAGCAACCTCCATAGATAATTATACTAATATAGTCTATATTAACACGAGATCATAGACTAATAAGGAAAGGTTAATTTTGGCGCCATTGTAAATTAAGTGATTTTTTCTAATTGAATGGTTATAATAAAAAAACAAATATTCAAATGTATACAATTTTACATTTGTCTTTTTCTATTTTTATTTGGTCTTGTGCGCCACATAAATGTTATTGTACTATTTAAATATTATTATTACGTATATAAAAGGTTATTATATTTGGAAAACCTTTTTAAATAAAAAAAAAAATCGGTAAGATTGTCGATTTTCTTTCAATGAAAATCAGTCACGAGATTTAATTACATTTTAAAACGGAGATTTTATTATAATTATTTAAATTATTTTGTAATATATTCCAGTTTCTTATTATATCACCTATATTTGTTTATTCCTGGTACTTCATGTAAAAAGTGTATCGTCTGTATTTTAATAAAATGTTTTAGGGCCATCGTAGGGAATTTATGGATGCAGGTGGTATGAAATCGCGCTGGGAATCAATTGAGAAAACCACGTTCAAGATTGGACGGCAACAGGCTAAAAGGGTTGTCGATATTTACACAGTAAGGCTCCCCATCAGCAGAAAGCTTATCATGATTCCTCGACGCCAATATATTTTCTCAAACTCCCTCGTATATATTCCTAAAATATGGTGATGACCGACGACTTCCAACTTCTTTTTTATTCAAAGAAATGATAAGACGGGCACATTCACCTGATATTAAGTGATACCCTTGCTCATAACAACGTGGCACTAGTCATACACAGCATTACATTTAGCTCGTCGCCTAAAACAAGATGTTGTCTCGTTATCCCAGTAATTACACTAGCTACAGCGCCTTTCAATCCGGAACATAGTAATAACAGCACAGAACTGTTAGTCGACTGCAAGAGGCGCTGCAGTTGAACCTACCTAGACGATCTCGGGCAACAGAGATCTAGCATCAGCATTGATGTAAAACTTTAAAGATTTAGATCAACAAATATACAATGTAAAATGTTCGTTTCATAACTTTATTTATTAGTAAACAATAGCTTATATCTATTATTAAATGTGAGAGCGGCCATTTTGATAGAATTTGTTGAAGGGTTTCGCCTCGAAGCTTCTACTTATTTTTGACGATGGCCCCGTTATTGGCGATGAACTTATTATTTAAATTTCTATGAGCAGCCCTATGTTTGTATTTAGTAACGTGATCCATTGCGTCTTTGGTCAAGAAATGCTCGTGACAGTAGCGACAGTAGCATTGATTGTCCTTGATCACAATACCGTTCCTCCTTATTACGTTCATTGTCTTTCTGTTACTGACAAGGTTATTCAACTCCTCTGTGTACATGGTGACGTTACAATTATTTTTGCGGTCCTCATCTATAAAACCGGATGTGTAATTCGTTAAATGATTCTCTTTGATATTATACCCGACAAAGTTATACTTGTCTACAAAATAACCGTCGGGGATGGAACGTTGTTGGTTACCGCCGACTGACGTCTTCCACATTTTCAGCAATGCGATGTGGAATTCATTTTGGACATGTCTAAACAGCATATTCAGTTTGATTTCTTCTATGCACAGAAAGCAACGGCACACGTCATCACCGACGAGTATGATTTCGTTTTTTTTAAAAAACAAATCCTGCTTTGCGATATGATTTAATGTTGCTTGATGCTCATTGATGCTGGCGGGGCTCTTCGGTATTACCACATGACAGTAATTGCAAAACAACTCGTTCGCACCAACTGACACTGTCGACCCTTTAAAGTTTTTGATGCGATTAGCTTTAGCTTTATCTTCATTAGTACGTGATGATTCGTCTATACCTTCACTCGTAGACTTCACTTCATTCTTGTTAATGCTTCTTAATTCTTTGCCAGGTTCTACATTCTGACCTTGATTGGGTTGGATTGCTATAATGTCACATAGGTTAGATTCAATATCAATTAAAGTTCTTTTATGCGCTTTGGATTCTATGTGCGAAAACTGACTACCAGGACTTAAATAATCATCACATATTTCACAGTAGAATGCATCACCAGTCTTCTTTATATAATTATCTTTTAATAGCCACGCAACCATATCGTTATGCTTTGATCCGTTCACATGTTCTTTATAACTGCGTTCATTATTTGGGATGATGCTCTGGCATATATTACAAAATATTTCCTTTTTATTATACATCGCTTGAAAGACGGATTTGTCGTGTTTTTTAATTGGTTTACTATGTCGCTTTTTTGTTTCACTCAATTTACTATTCGCTCTGTTATTTTGTGATGTACCATCAATTAATAATGGAGCAGCTTCTTCATTAGCCTTTTCAGGTTCATGGTTAATGGATTCTGTATTATTTTTAATTTCGTTCTCGAAAGCGCTCATATCCGTTTCAACGAGATCTAACTTTTCCGTCGCTTCAGTTTTTTGTTTTGACATTAACTTAACACTTAAACTTTCATTTTCGTCTAAACTTATACCGTCTGCCTTGTCTTCTGAAATTTGATCCTGTGTAACCAGCTCTGTTGTAACTGAACCTTTAGACGTTTCAATATCATTCGCCTGGGCTGCCTTTGTCTTTCCTTGATCTTCTCTTAACCTTTTCAGCATTTCGTGTCTTTTGCTATTAACGTGATCGATCTCATTTCCTTCTGCCATGTGCATTTTACACAATTCGCAAAATATTTCCCCCGTATCTAATATTAGTATGTTATTAATAGCCAGAAAGGTGATATAACGGTCACGGTGTGAAGAATTAGCTATGTGATTCTGAATCTCCTCTAAACCAACAGGTACTTTACAAAGTTCACAAGTGAAACATACTTGATCCGGTGCTTTATTCATCATGTAATCAACACTGTGCTTTTTATGCGCTTCATGCTCTCTACTCAGCGCGTGCGTACGTAAACTAACTACGTCCATAACAACGTTGCAGAGATCGCAACAAGCTTTGATCGAAAGTGGATATTTGTTTTCATTATCATCATCAGAAACATTATCAGACTGTAGCTGAAAAGATGATGACGTGTTATCATCAAATTTCGTACGTTTCTCCTTAACCTCCTCACTCGCGTGACTTAAATCTTCTTCGGCTATTTTACAACAATCAACATCCTCTTTCGGATTGACTTTCGCTTTTTCTATTTGCTCTTCATGGGCCTCGGTATAAATGTGTTGATCGTCAATATCGAATAACTCGTTGCATAAAATGCAATGACGTTGATTGAGATCTAACTGAAACAATTACATTTTAATTAAACAAATGTAATGAAATTAACACAAAAAAAAATAATCAATTACAGTGGAGACAGTCATTTAATGTGCTAGCGGAAAAGGAAAGACAACAAAAGATGATAAGACGGAGATAATAAAAGAGCAAGAATGAATTTTAAGAAGAACCACAATCCAATCATCAAACCTCATATTTTTTCGGAACTAGCTCCCGAAAAGTAACTTGAAAACTTAATTAGTTACAAAAACTAATATTACTTACTTCTCTGATGCAGTGTTTGTCTTTTATCATCAAGGAAATCCTTTCAATGTGTTTCTCCGTTGCAATGTGTCTGTGCTTCCTTTTAAAAGTATCTGAACAAAGCTTGCATTGGTACCGTTGTTTGGTTAACTTATCAATACCGTGATAATTGTCAAACTCCACTCTCAAGCCGCATTCGTCTTCTATTTGTATCAAGTAATGATTTTCATCTATGCATTTTACCAGATGAGCGGGCTTCGTATCCATATAGACAATATTGCCGTAATCAAACAAATTGCTCTCCGTTTCATGCGTAAGCGCACATCTCGTTATGCAATTATCAACATCATTTAAATTACCACCGTGTGACTCAGTTTGACCTAATCTTGTATTACCCACATTTTCCCCCTTTGAATTTACCATAGCTACATCGTTTACTTTGTTTGCATCGTATACGTAGATATTAATGAAACTTTGTAATAACATATCCTTTTTAAGGATATTTTTATGTAAATCTGACAGAAGATGAACGGATTTATCTTTAATCGGCATGACCATGACGCAAGTTTCGCAGAAGTACAATGAGCCTCTCGTCTTCCTCGTGTAACATTTTTGATTCATATTTTTGTTTATTCGCTCTACCGCCGCCTTGGCGATGGTCAAGTACATCTCGTGTTTATAGCTGTTCACGTGCGCCCCCGTGTACTGTTCGGGCACTTCTATATTGCATATGAAGCATATGCACGTTTTAAGCTCAATATTGTCGTCACCGCGTGATACCTCTGTAACGAAACAATGTGAATAGGCTCTTATACGATAAAATTGTCGCGGCTGCTGCATTTCCTTAAGGTAACATTACGCTTGACTTTTCAACCTCATCATCCAATGCATGCATTACGTCGTCTAATGCAATCCAGGTGTAATAAATAATTAATTAAAATAATAACAGAAAAAAAAACACTACACTTAACAATTATATTTAAAAAGCACAACAAAATAAAACGGAAAAATTTGATTTAACCGATAATATCACAATTTGACGCAATTTTTTTTTTTTTTTTTTTCCTTTATCGAAACGTTTCAACTTCTACGTAGTAATCCAATTTGGTTTCTATATTACAATAAATATACTTCGCGCTTGGTTACATTTTTTGTTTAATTCAATCAAACGACAAGACGTGCGGAAGATACACTCCATGGTAAGTGATACGCCCGTCCATAACAACGTGGCGCTAGTTACGCTGATATATACGGTGGCGCAAAAATAACCTTATAAAAAGTACCTTATAACACAGGTAATAAGGTACTTTTTATAAGGTTATTTTCGCGCCACCCTATACAATGTACCATATTACGCTCGGCGCCTGAGACAATACGAGTGCCGTTGTCCCAGTGATTACATTAGCTGCAGCGCCTTTCAATCCGGATTACAGTAACGTTTGTACACTAGTATCTGTCGGCTGCAATAGGCGCTGCGATGGTACCCAGACGGTCTCCGGCAACAGAGACACTACCACCAGTGATAGCTATAGGTCCTTCAAACCGGATCACAGCAATGTCCGCACAGTACTGTGTGTCGGCTGCAATAGGCGCTGCGGTGGTACCTAGACGGTCTCCGGCAACAGAGACACTACCACCAGTGATAGCTATAGGTCCTTCAAACCGGATCACAGCAATGTCCGCACAGTACTGTGTGTCGGCTGCAATAGGCGCTGCGGTGGTACCTAGACGGTCTCCGACAACAGAGACACTACCACCAGTGATAGCTATAGGTCCTTCAAACTGGATCACAGCAATGTCCGCACAGTACTGTGTGTCGGCTGCAATAGGCGCTGCGGTGGTACCTAGACGGTCTCCGGCAACAGAGACACTACCACCAGTGATAGCTATAGGTCCTTCAAACCGGATCACAGCAATGTCCGCACAGTACTGTGTGTCGGCTGCAATAGGCGCTGCGGTGGTACCTAGACGGTCTCCGGCAACAGAGACACTACCACCAGTGATAGCTATAGGTCCTTCAAACCGGATCACAGCAATGTCCGCACAGTACTGTGTGTCGGCTGCAATAGGCGCTGCGGTAGTACCTAGACGGTCTCCGCCAACAGAGACACTACCACCAGTGATAGCTATAGGTCCTTCAAACCGGATCACAGCAATGTCCGCACAGTACTGTGTGTCGGCTGCAATAGGCGCTGCGGTGGTACCTAGACGGTCTCCGGCAACAGAGACACTACCACCAGTGATAGCTATAGGTCCTTCAAACTGGATCACAGCAATGTCCGCACAGTACTGTGTGTCGGCTGCAATAGGCGCTGCGGTGGTACCTAGACGGTCTCCGGCAACAGAGACACTACCACCAGTGATAGCTATAGGTCCTTCAAACCGGATCACAGCAATGTCCGCACAGTACTGTGTGTCGGCTGCAATAGGCGCTGCGGTGGTACCTAGACGGTCTCCGGCAACAGAGAAACTACCACCAGTGATAGCTATAGGTCCTTCAAACCGGATCACAGCAATGTCCGCACAGTACTGTGTGTCGGCTGCAATAGGCGCTGCGGTGGTACCTAGACGGTCTCCGCCAACAGAGACACTACCACCAGTGATAGCTATAGGTCCTTCAAACCGGATCACAGCAATGTCCGCACAGTACTGTGTGTCGGCTGCAATAGGCGCTGCGGTGGTACCTAGACGGTCTCCGGCAACAGAGACACTACCACCAGTGATAGCTATAGGTCCTTCAAACCGGATCACAGCAATGTCCGCACAGTACTGTGTGTCGGCTGCAATAGGCGTTGCGGTGGTACCTAGACGGTCTCCGGCAACAGAGACACTACCACCAGTGATAGCTATAGGTCCTTCAAACCGGATCACAGCAATGTCCGCACAGTACTGTGTGTCGGCTGCAATAGGCGCTGCGGTGGTACCTAGACGGTCTCCGGCAACAGAGACACTACCACCAGTGATAGCTATAGGTCCTTCAAACCGGATCACAGCAATGTCCGCACAGTACTGTGTGTCGGCTGCAATAGGCGCTGCGGTGGTACCTAGACGGTCTCCGGCAACAGAGACACTACCACCAGTGATAGCTATAGGCCCTTCAAACCGGATCACAGCAATGTCCGCACAGTACTGTGTGTCGGCTGCAATAGGCGCTGCGGTGGTACCTAGACGGTCTCCGGCAACAGAGACACTACCACCAGTGATAGTTATAGGTCCTTCAAACCGGATCACAGCAATGTCCGCACAGTACTGTGTGTCGGCTGCAATAGGCGCTGCGGTGGTACCTAGACGGTCTCCGGCAACAGAGACACTACCACCAGTGATAGCTATAGGTCCTTCAAACCGGATCACAGCAATGTCCGCACAGTACTGTGTGTCGGCTGCAATAGGCGCTGCGGTGGCACCTAGACGGTCTCCGGCAACAGAGACACTACCACCAGTGATAGCTATAGGCCCTTCAAACCGGATCACAGCAATGTCCGCACAGTACTGTGTGTCGGTTGCAATAGGCGCTGCGGTGGTACCTAGACGGTCTCCGGCAACAGAGACACTACCACCAGTGATAGCTATAGGTCCTTCAAACCGGATCACAGCAATGTCCGCACAGTACTGTGTGTCGGCTGCAATAGGCGCTGCGGTGGTACCTAGACGGTCTCCGACAACAGAGACACTACCACCAGTGATAGCTATAGGTCCTTCAAACTGGATCACAGCAATGTCCGCACAGTACTGTGTGTCGGCTGCAATAGGCGCTGCGGTGGTACCTAGACGGTCTCCGACAACAGAGACACTACCACCAGTGATAGCTATAGGTCCTTCAAACCGGATCACAGCAATGTCCGCACAGTACTGTGTGTCGGCTGCAATAGGCGCTGCGGTGGTACCTAGACGGTCTCCGGCAACAGAGACACTACCACCAGTGATAGCTATAGGTCCTTCAAACCGGATCACAGCAATGTCCGCACAGTACTGTGTGTCGGCTGCAATAGGCGCTGCGGTGGTACCTAGACGGTCTCCGCCAACAGAGACACTACCACCAGTGATAGCTATAGGTCCTTCAAACCGGATCACAGCAATGTCCGCACAGTACTGTGTGTCGGCTGCAATAGGCGCTGCGGTGGTACCTAGACGGTCTCCGGCAACAGAGACACTACCACCAGTGATAGCTATAGATCCTTCAAACCGGATCACAGCAATGTCCGCACAGTACTGTGTGTCGGCTGCAATAGGCGCTGCGGTGGTACCTAGACGGTCTCCGGCAACAGAGACACTACCACCAGTGATAGCTATAGGTCCTTCAAACCGGATCACAGCAATGTCCGCACAGTACTGTGTGTCGGCTGCAATAGGCGTTGCGGTGGTACCTAGACGGTCTCCGGCAACAGAGACACTACCACCAGTGATAGCTATAGGTCCTTCAAACCGGATCACAGCAATGTCCGCACAGTACTGTGTGTCGGCTGCAATAGGCGCTGCGGTGGTACCTAGACGGTCTCCGGCAACAGAGACACTACCACCAGTGATAGCTATAGGTCCTTCAAACCGGATCACAGCAATGTCCGCACAGTACTGTGTGTCGGCTGCAATAGGCGCTGCGGTGGTACCTAGACGGTCTCCGGCAACAGAGACACTACCACCAGTGATAGCTATAGGTCCTTCAAACCGGATCACAGCAATGTCCGCACAGTACTGTGTGTCGGCTGCAATAGGCGCTGCGGTGGTACCTAGACGGTCTCCGGCAACAGAGACACTACCACCAGTGATAGCTATAGGTCCTTCAAACCGGATCACAGCAATGTCCGCACAGTACTGTGTGTCGGCTGCAATAGGCGCTGCGGTGGTACCTAGACGGTCTCCGGCAACAGAGACACTACCACCAGTGATAGCTATAGGTCCTTCAAACCGGATCACAGCAATGTCCGCACAGTACTGTGTGTCGGCTGCAATAGGCGCTGCGGCGGTACCTAGACGGTCTCCGGCAACAGAGACACTACCACCAGTGATAGCTATAGGTCCTTCAAACCGGATCACAGCAATGTCCGCACAGTACTGTGTGTCGGCTGCAATAGGCGCTGCGGTGGTACCTAGACGGTCTCCGGCAACAGAGACACTACCACCAGTGATAGCTATAGGTCCTTCAAACCGGATCACAGCAATGTCCGCACAGTACTGTGTGTCGGCTGCAATAGGCGCTGCGGTGGTACCTAGACGGTCTCCGACAACAGAGACACTACCACCAGTGATAGCTATAGGTCCTTCAAACCGGATCACAGCAATGTCCGCACAGTACTGTGTGTCGGCTGCAATAGGCGCTGCGGTGGTACCTAGACGGTCTCCGGCAACAGAGACACTACCACCAGTGATAGCTATAGGTCCTTCAAACCGGATCACAGCAATGTCCGCACAGTACTGTGTGTCGGCTGCAATAGGCGCTGCGGTGGTACCTAGACGGTCTCCGACAACAGAGACACTACCACCAGTGATAGCTATAGGTCCTTCAAACCGGATCACAGCAATGTCCGCACAGTACTGTGTGTCGGCTGCAATAGGCGCTGCGGTGGTACCTAGACGGTCTCCGGCAACAGAGACACTACCACCAGTGATAGCTATAGGTCCTTCAAACCGGATCACAGCAATGTCCGCACAGTACTGTGTGTCGGCTGCAATAGGCGCTGCGGTGGTACCTAGACGGTCTCCGACAACAGAGACACTACCACCAGTGATAGCTATAGGTCCTTCAAACCGGATCACAGCAATGTCCGCACAGTACTGTGTGTCGGCTGCAATAGGTGCTGCGGTGGTACCTAGACGGTCTCCGGCAACAGAGACACTACCACCAGTGATAGCTATAGGTCCTTCAAACCGGATCACAGCAATGTCCGCACAGTACTGTGTGTCGGCTGCAATAGGCGCTGCGGTGGTACCTAGACGGTCTCCGGCAACAGAGACACTACCACCAGTGATAGCTATAGGTCCTTCAAACCGGATCACAGCAATGTCCGCACAGTACTGTGTGTCGGCTGCAATAGGCGCTGCGGCGGTACCTAGACGGTCTCCGGCAACAGAGACACTACCACCAGTGATAGCTATAGGTCCTTCAAACCGGATCACAGCAATGTCCGCACAGTACTGTGTGTCGGCTGCAATAGGCGCTGCGGCGGTACCTAGACGGTCTCCGGCAACAGAGACACTACCACCATTGAATCTATATAAAATTAAATACTCCCATTATTAATAACCTTTGCTTCAAGACATAAGATAATTTAAAAAAAAAAAAAAACTGCATTTCATTATCTATTTTTGTTTAAACTCTCTAATACATTAAATAATATTGAATATTACAATTTTATAAGTGTGAATATTTTTAAAGGTAATGAGATGATGACAGTACTGGAAAATTATATTTTAATATTTATTTATAATAAGTCAATAAATTAAAAATTATTGGGAATTCCGCTTTTTATATATGTTGATTTGTACATTTTTTTTTTATAAATATTTACATCTGATAATAAGGCAAGGAATAATGAAAATAATGTTATAGATCAACTAAAGCAGTGTTTCCTAATCGGGGGAAATTTGTAAATTGACCGAGACAACTTAACAACTCCTTTGCTATAATTTAATTAATTAATAATAAATTGTTTTTTTTTTTTGTATTTGAATTTCCGTTTTAAATTGTATTATTAGTATTATTTTTAAAACAATTACAATTTTAAAGTATTTTCTTATAAAAGTTTTCATTTATATTAATTAAAAAAAATTCAATAAATTTTAATCCTTTGAAAATTATAAGGGGGACATGAAGGTTGGGAAACACTGAACTAAAGTAACAGCGATTGGTAAAATATTTGAAAACATATTTGAATTACAAAATTGTACGAAATAAAATAAAGAAAAACTATTCATTATTTAGAATAAGATGTCTTCTCATTTGATACATATAAATAAATATATACACATTTATATAATTTTTCAGCATGCATCAATTTGTATGGAGAAAATGGAGCTATGGTGGTACCTACTCCGACCGCATCAGATAGAGATCATTTTAAATAAACATCCTATTTTATTTCATGAATAGAAAATTAAAACCACTGGAATCCAGCTGGACACAAGCAGAGCAAAGACCATGTTTTATGGAATATATTTCCAGCAGTGGATGTCCATTGGTCGAGTCCATGTTTTAACGCTGCAGTTTGGCAACAGATACAGTAGCTGCCATGGTACAAACCTGGATGGTCTCTGGCAATAAAGAACTCTTTTTTTATACTACTATAACCAGCAATACATATACCTGATGATACGCTCGCCTGTTACAAAGTGGCACTAAATAGGAACATATACACACCACTACTTAGGGTACAATAATTAGTATAATTACTTTATATAATAATTTCACTAAAAATTTGTGGGCCGACATAAAAAAATCCCTGGGCGCCACTGGATTCAAACAGCGCAAGACTGTGGTATATAGAACACATTACAAGAGACCTATGTCAAGCAGTGGACTTCCATTGGTTGCATGATGATGATGATGATACTAACTACAGCGCTCTGCAAACTGGTTCACAGTAATGATTGGACAGTACTGGTTGGAAACAGAAGTAGATGCTGTCTTTATATAGCTCCAAGGTCTCATACACATCTTCACTTACCATTGTGATGAAGTACTGATCTGTATTAGACCAGGATTTAGGGTGTGCTGTATTGAAATTGATATAGTGTTAATTTTTAAAAGTGCCTAAGTAGCCATGAATGTGCCCTGTAGTCTCAGGGTATTAAGTATAAGACTAAGGAAAGCCCTGCCAAGTAAATCTGACAGGAGTGCCATATGTGCCATGCCAGTGTTCTACATATACATAAAAATTATGGAACTTAACCATACCACCCACTGTCTTAACTTCTTCCTGCATGCCAATTTGGTAATAGCGTTTTTCATTCCTCATATTTAATATGTCTGTACTCCAAAGCGGTTTGCAATCATCTGTTTTATCTGGATGAGTACTAGCCAACGACATCAGAGATACATCTAGGGAATCTAGAGGAACTATGTACCTCCCATTATTAAAGTAATATTCCATGATGAAGTATCTCTTCAATTCTGTAAACTCTCTTATCTGTAAATAAATATAATTCTTTTGTTTCTAAATACAATATAATATATTACGTTAAAACATGTCACAATAATTTACTTCATGACTTATACATAAGTATTGTCATTTGCTAATATAATAAAAATATCTAAATTATATATATAGACACTGCACAACCTTGTGCTCATCTTCTTGAGAAATAAGATGTTGTTAATCCCTCTTACCCCAGCAATTTCACTAGCTACCTTTCAAATCAGAACAGAGTAATGTTTGCACACTATTATTAGGGGTAGAAACAGGGGCTGCGGTGGTCTACCTAGACAGTCTCCGGCAACACAGACACTGCCATCAGTGGAATTTGTATACAATTTAGTTGTAAATTATATATACAACAAAATGTATACAAATTCAATATAATAATGGTTGAATGTAAAGCACATCATGTTGATCATTGTTGACATATACTCTTACCTCTTTTTTACCAAAGTAACTCTTTTTAAAAAAAAAATATTAATGTTATTTTGTTATTTGATAAAAAGTTGAGATATGCACAATTCTCAAGTTATGGTAAACAAAAAGTAAAATCAAAATGTTACAGATGTACTCTGGTACTTTAACTTTTTTTCTCATTCAAATTTTTCTTTTATCAAATACTACAACTGCTTGGCAGTAAAAAATCATGCTGATGTCGTCCCTTTCAAGATTACATATAGCAAAAGACTTACTAAAATCTTATATGATTAGAGTCACTAAGAAGCCTCAGATTCCTTGTAGAATAGTTTATTGGTAGCCAAGGTAGACCAATAATTTTTAAACAAATATCATTGAAAAAGATCAAAATATATTAATATAATACAACTCAAATAAATATAACCTACAGATAATACTCTTTTATGTAAGAAAAACTTTTAAATTTAGCATTGATGTTGTTGAAGTTAACATTGAAGCTATAGCCTAAACCAAATTCAGATTATGTACATAAATTGTATATATATTTAATAAGAAAAACATTAATTATATTATTCTTCTAACAATTATAAGGTAGTTAGTTCATTTCTCATATTTAACAATAAGGTAATCATACAATTATTTAGAAGCTTCCAATGTAGTTCATATCTTATGTGCTGTAATAGTAAATTTTTAGAGAAACAACCAAAACAGAGTTCATAAATTGAAATATTTTCACGTAACATGCCGCTTTAGTCTTTAATTTCTAAACCCATATGTTTCTACTATATAAAAATACGCTGATTTCTTCGCAAAGGCACACCTTATTCAACGGGTTTTCTACATTTAATTGAAATAATGAAAAATATAAATCAAATGTTAACATCATTTATAAATAAATATGCAACTTACTTTTAATTGGACAGTTTCACTCTAACCGACTAGACTTTTAATTTATTCGCAAATACCATATTGTAGCGACCTTTTACTAATTGACATCTACCTTTAAAATATCGATAATACTTATCTCAGTAGGTATAACAAAGGTAAGTGATATGACACATAAGCGATAAATCACGAGAACTTTAGAATATTTTATTTCACGTCACAAGAAAAACTAACAATAGTACCAATAAACTTTGTAATGGTAGACCCCCTAGAACATAATATTGCCAAGATTTGGTTACACTGATGTCATAGAGGACATTAGTTTTAATATTAAAATGTATTTTTTCAATGAATGGTACTTAAATATATTTACTACAGTAATTTTAAAACCGTTATAAATAAAAACAAATATCATAAATATAATAATAATGCGAAAAGCAAAATAATTAAAAATAGGTATTTAAGAGCTAGCAACGAAGTAGGATAGTAGGGTGTGGAGATCTTTGATGGAAGGCCTAAATCAGGCAGTGAACGCCTATCGGTTGATGTGGATGATTTAGAAAAAATTATCAAAGTTCATTATATTTCGTAAAATAGCATCGCATTGAAGTTTATTCAGTTCGAAAACATTATATTAAATTTGTTATAAAAAATGGTTAGACAGAAAAAGGTATTAATACATCCTGAGAGGAACATTATTTTTTTATACGCATAATAATATTGATTATATAATAATATAATGTGTGCCTAATCATTATATAATATATAATGATTAGGCACGCATTTTTTGAATTGCAGAAATTTTTCTTACATAAAATCGACCGTAGACCGAAATCAGATTTGAAAGTTTTGTGGTTATCAGGTAAACGTTTACTTACTTTAAATGAAGTAGAATGCAAATTGCACACGTTCTTAAATTAATTTAATCTCGTTTGCACTTGCTGTTTAATTTCTTAATAGTGTCACAAATTTATCTGGCCGAAAATTTTAAGCTACCTTGTTAACATTTTCTATAATGCTAAAAACGAAACTGTATGTAATACAATATTATTATTGAGATAATATGATGAATTATTATATACTTGCGAATAAGTTGAACAAAATAAAATGTTTTTTTTTTTAATCTGCACCGGATCTATTGAAGCAAGCAATATTTTTATTATCTGTGCCTAAATACCGTCTACATTCCAGTTATCAATTTTTATAAAGTCAAAGATTAGTTTAATAATAGAGCGCGCGAAAATAAACAAAATTAAGTTTATATACCATTTCAGTGTAGTAATTAAAAAATCTAAGTTGAAACAAACAATGCGTTTCATGTTTTCTCATTAACCATAAGTGCCCAAGTTATAAATACAATGGATTTGTTATTAAAAAACATTTGTCAAACCTGCCTAAGCAACGATCGAATTTTGTACCCATTAAGTACATTATCCCCGATACTACATCAAATAGGCGTCTGTTTAAAGGTAAACTTTCCACGCGTCTCAATTCGGAAATATTGATTAGTTAAATAAAACAAAATTTAGCTTTATAATCATCAGCCCACGGCAGTTGACGGATGGACATAGAGCTCTACCAAGGAAGACATTTTAGTCCAATCTTCGGCTATGCTTATTTATAATACCGTGGTTATAATGCATATTTTGTGAGACTACTATTTTATGCTTGATATTTGATACTTCTGGTTTTCTTTTCCAGACAGATCTTACCAATGGTGTTTGCTGGGAATGCAAAAGCATTTTATTGAAGATTGCCATATTTAAATTGCAAGTTTTAACAGCCCAAGATGTTATGTTGGAATTTGCTAAGGTCAATGTTAATGTCATATCGCGCTTATTACAGTTTTATTGCTAAACTATTATTAAGTTTCCTTGTGATATATTTATAACTATAAAAAACCAATAAAAAATAATGTATATGAATTGAAGTCTTTGATTAGTTTTATTCATGCATTCTTGTAGATCATGACATTAAGAATGTGCCAATTAGAAGTAAACTTTGCAAAAAATTATTGCTTTTTATTTATATACTTTTATCCTAACAATAATATATATGAAAACATTTTTTGTTGCTACAACCTGTTAAAATAAATAATTAAATAAACCTGTGAAAGTAGATATATTACCTCCACATGGAATACTAGCATAGATTGTTACTAAAATACTGGGAAAATTATGAGTAAATTGTATGTTTATTGAATTAATTGCTTAAAATCTTAAATTTCTATAAGATAGAGCAAACATCAGTTCTTAGACATTTTTTACTAGTTTTATCTGGTCCTATATTATTGGTTAAATTTATCTGTCCTTGGGGTGGTGTTTAGCTAATGGTTTTAATCAATTTTTCTTTATATAAAATATGAATCGAATTGTAATGTGACAATAACTTAATGTCTTTTAAAGTATATTTTTATATTATATAGGCAGTGAATCTGATTTGATAGAATTTATCGATTTTTTAACATTATACAATTACTTGTGTTACAGTATGAGAATTTGAAAAGTCTAAGCAAATTAACAATACACAGTAAATATACATATGATTTAGAAATCCAATATTGTGATCCATTAATAAACACTGATCTAGAATGCACAGAAATTAAAAAAGAGAAAGATTTACCTGAAGCAGTTGTTGATGAATGTATATCGAGAGTTGATATTATAAATGTAAAATATGGCACTTCTACAGATAGTTGTAAAACAAAAAAGAAAAACAATGTTAATAAAACTAAATTGAAGACAAAAAATATAACAGCAGAAACAGTAAAGTCGAAGTTAACAAAAAAGCCATCACATTCTAGAACAAGAATTAAATTTCTTAACTCTATGCTGGACAATGAGGTTAGAGATAAGTATACATCCATAGTTTTTACAGAAGAGGAGATGTTAAAAAACAGAGAAGAAAAGAGGAATCAACCTAACTTCAAAAAAATACCATATAAATGCGAAACATGCGTACTTGGGTTCACACGGAAGGAGACTTATAATTTGCATATGGAAAAGAAACATGATGTGGTAAGTTATTTACTAGCAGTAGATCTCTGTTGTCAGAGACCACACACACCACCAAAGTGATTATTTCTGTGATTAACCACAAGCATGAAAATATTACTGTCATTTTAAAGGAAGGTGGAAACTTAACTCTTAATATTTCAAAGCAACAAACATAATATGATGTAGTGTATGTCATTCTAACTGGTAGGTCTGTGTTGCTGGAATTTGTCTAGGTAGGCATCAGCAGCTGGTGTATCTGCCGCCAAATGACAGTGTGCATGCATTATTGTGTTCCGGTTTGAAGAGTGTTGTAGCTAGTGAAGTTACTGCAGTAAAGAAATTTAACATCTCATAGCAGTAATCACAATGTGGTGCCATACCACTCTAACTACCGCCAAATAACTCTGGGCGGGCTTATTAATTACCATCAGGTGAATGTCAAACCTTTTTCATCCTTCCTTCGATAGTTATTCATATAGTTTACAATCATATGTTGTTTTCAGGAAATAGGCACACACATATGTGATGTCTGCCAATCACGGTTTACCTCGGCCAAATCACTGGAAAAACATAGGATGAAACACTATGTTGTGTATCGCTGTAAACTTTGCGAGTATGAGACGTTGGAGCTCTGGTCAGCATTGAGCCACTGCAGAGTAAAGCACAGTGGGGACACCAACGGCAGGATACATTGTCGACAGTGCTCCGATGTTTTTAGGTATGTGGTAAGAAATTTCCAACTGGAAAGCCTTGTTTCTTTTATAGAATAATGCATCAAGATGAGTAAGATGTTTATCTGATGCTGATAATACTTCTGCCTGTAATAAAGATGTTCAAGATGTATCCACTTGGCAATCTTCAATATATATGATCTTGTGTATGATTCTCTCAATAATTAGTACCAGTTACAGCACTTTTCATGCTTCATATCTGGCAACAGTTTTTTCCATTACATTTGTACATACTTGTACAATCTGTTAAGTGGGAGCAAGTTGCTGAAAACTAGTATTTAAATAATACTTATCCAGCTTATGTCCAGTAGGGGACTTTTATCGGCTAATGATGGCGATGAAGTATACTATTTAAATAAATAAAAGTAAGAACGAGACTAAAAAGTTTGTTTCAGTTTACAACGTCATGCCACATTGTTATGGGTAGATGCATCACTATCAGATGATGATCCTACTTGTCTCCTCGCTTAATTGAATAAATAAAAATCCTTATTTAGTTATTGAAGGCTTTGCTTTAAACAAAATAAGTATATTCATTAGTTAAACATGTTTTTTTTTACAGAAGTTCAGAAGCATTGGCAGAGCACATCCGCATCCAACATTACATTCGTTGCAATGAGTGTGGTGATAAGTTCAAAGGCAAACACACACTGAGGACTCATAAAATGTGAGACTGCTGCCACACTGACCTAATACCTTTCACTCTTCACATCACTGTTAACACTATTATCTAATTTATTCTTTTCTGCAAAGTGGCCACCAAGACACTCACCTGATGATAAGGCGACACGTCTGTCCATAACAACTTGATCTTAGGTGATGCACACATTACTCTTGTCACTTGAGACAAAAAATGTTGTTTCATTACCCCAGTAATTATACTAGCTACAGCGCCCTTCAAACCGGATATACTTACCTCCTGAAAATTTAAAGTAATCATATATGAACATTAATTTTTAGTCGGATTCATGGCGCCAAAAGGGAATTCATCTGCGACATATGCTGTAAGACTTTCAAGACTAAATCCCGCTTGGAGTCACACGTGACTGGTCACAACTCGTCTCTCGCAATGAAGCTGGCCTACTGCGCTGTATGCAATGTTCAGTACAAGAACATTTATGTTTACAGAAACCACCTGAAGAACAGCGCCAACCATTCCGAGAGGCTGTGAGTGTTTTACTATTAATATACCTTCCCTTTTACTTACCTCATGTTAATCATAGGTCTCTGTTGCTGGAGTCAGGCTTGCATCACAGCTCTTAGTTCAGCTACTAAACAGTAAAGTGCTAATATTGCTGTGTTTGGACAGCGGCTAGTAAAATTACTGGAGTAACAAGATTTAACATTTAGTATCTCAAGGCAACCAGCACACTGGTGCAGTTCATAGGTTTCCAACATTTTAAGAATTGCCGCTGCCTTCTAGCAAGTCCGGCCATAAGTTCTGTTACAAATGAAAATGCATTTTTTTTAATGAACTAATGTAATATTAAAATGTATACCGACATATTTATTAGCCTCGGCAATAAGTAAAAAACAATATTCTATTCAAAATGGCCGCCTTTGGCTTTTATACAGGCCTTTAATCTGTTGGGCCACCAATCTATGGATTTACCGCACTGTTCCACCACCGCCACTGCTTGCTCCAAAGTTTTTTTTAAGAGACTCAAAGTCGCCGTGTCGTTTAAAGCAGGCCATGTCCTCTAAAACTGACAATAATTTGAAGTCCAAAGAGTTGAGGTCTGGGCTAGATGAGGGCCAGTCTTCAGCTCTTATAAAGTCCGGAACTTTAGTTTCAAGCCAGGCTTGGGCAGTTCGTGCCTTGTGACCGGGTGCAGATGTCCAACTGGAAATTCAACGGTATATTTTTAAAAAGTGTATTGCTGAGGGGTTTACAACATCGAAGACCGTACCTTGATACATTTTGACGAAAATTTTTACACCTTTTTACAAAAATGTAGTTTTGTGACTCTTTGATAAGACACGCCCCACCAAACCATCACTGACGCAGGACGATGACCACGTTGTACCATTCCGACCACTTGAGCAGCTTTTTAAAGAACTGTGAGCGTACACTTTATCATTTTGTTTGTTGTAGTGTTCTTCAATCGTGAAAACGTTTCAATCAGTAAAGAGGATATTTCTGTGCCTTTCACCTGCGTATCGCGACAGAAGGTTTGTTCGTTTTGATCGATCCACTCCATCCATCTCTGATTGTAAAGATTGATTTAGGGCATGTCCTCGGTTGTATGTCGACGATAAGCACCGAGCTTCAGGTGTTGTTTTATGATACCCGACGGAGTCCTAACGGGAATCTTCATTTCTCGCGATAAGATTTTTTGCTTCCTAATGGGATTTCGACGAATTCTGTCTTTAACAGCATTAACAACCTTTGTAGTTCTAACTTCTATCTTCTTCTGGACAGAGGAAGTGTTGTTGTATCTGTTGATAGTACAAGATACGAACATACGGCTGATAGTAAGCTTTTATAGTGTCTGGAGTATGAGCGAGCGGAGCGGCTCCACACCCACTTGGTGCAAGCCGATCGCTGCAATCCTATTGTCTGTAACACCCCATTCCATATTGTAATTTGATAATGAACACGCAAAAATATGTGAAATGGCGCAAAATCGAAAGAAGTTTTAAAATAATATCCATATCAGCAATTTACGTCCCTACTATTGGGGCACAGGGCTACCTTCAATATGAGAGCGATAGGGCCATAATCACCACGCGGGCGCAATGCACATTGGTGACTTCATACATACCTTAGAATAATTTCTAATTCGTGTGCTGGTTTCCTCACGATGGTTTCCTTCACCGTTTGTATTTCTCTGTTGTTACTCAAGTTCACAAATGTACATAACTTAAATATTAAAGTCATTGGTACCATGCCGAGATTCGAACCCGAGATCTTCGCACTGTTATCGGAGAGTCCGGGTTGAGAATTTAAAAAAAAAATACTTAAGAAATTTAAACACTTTATTCACATACACTTAGATATAGCACAATTAAATAGGGATTTAGCACGATTAGGTAAGAACGAGTTCCCTGGATGGTAGTTGGGACCGGACCGACTTGCCCCCGCGAACACTATGCTAGGCCCTGGTTTAGTAGGGCTTGGTCAGCATTTCCATCAGCATAAACCCCCTTTAGTTATGTATATAACAAACCCCTCCCCCCCCCCCTTTTAGAGAAAACTTACAATTTTCGTGAGTTTTCAGAAATTAGCTGATGCGGAGACGGGGCCCGGCTTGTTTCAGTTCGACTTCTACATTGTCATCTTGATTTGAAGTTATTTTCTTTGTTTTAAGTAATTTCCTAGAAAACTTTTTACAAAAATATAAAATAATTACACTTAAACATAAAATACACGAAAACACGCTCAAAATTGGAAAACTTACATGGTTATTCCAATTGCCTGGAGGTCGAACAGATTCCAGACTTTTAAGGATTTGATTGGATACAAAATCAAAATCTTTTAAACTATCTAAGTTGACATTTTGAAGTTTCGCTACAGGCAAAGTTAATTTTCTTATGTTATTAACATTACAACACGTGTCAAGAATATTAAAAGTCGGAATTAAAACAGGAATAGTAATAGAGGGCGAACTTATCTTAACAAATCTATAATTCTTATGATAGGCTACACAATGCGTTGGGATGTTCAGTACACCTGTACCGGATACGACGAGTTCTGTGACGTCATCGTCATTACATTCGACAGAGAGTTTAACGGGCTCCGATTGTACAAATATCCATTTGTCATTATGTAATTTGTGTCAAATGTCTACGTCTCCAGAGATTTTATATTCACAGCTTATAGGTAAGGTTGTTACAGCTTCCGTCATGATATCTGTTTCACAAGAAGGGTTGCCGGATACTGTGTATATATCGGATAATTCACAAAGGTAAGTTTTAGTTACAATAATATTCATGCATGAAGCTAGGCTTTTAATACAGGTAAAAGTAGATTTATCTTTACTTATAGCTACATAGTTTTCTGTTAGTAAAATCGTTATAAAAGAATTAGTAGTTTCATTTACTTGAGGGGTTGGTAAAGGGTACTTTTATATATATTGTATTCTAAGGCATTAACTAAAGGTGTTTTGATTACAAAAATGAGTTTTCCATTGAAATAATAACATATTAAATCTGCTATATTTAATAAAACATGGATATTGCTTAATTGTAAATGAATTGGGAAATCCTTATATTTAGGGATTACCTTAAGGTTACTAATTATATCTTCGTATAACTGCTTTGGAGTTAATACTGATGGATGTAATATATTAGCTTTGACGAATAGGATAGAGTTTAGGATGTCTTCGATTTCAAATGAAAGAGTTAGCAAATTGGATTGGAGAATATTTAGAACAGAGTTTAAACGTGTTTGAAAGTTATTGATCTGTATTACTTTAGTAATATTATTTGTTACTGTATATAATTTTTCAAATGCATTGTTTAACTTATTTTGATTTTCATTTAATACGTGCAAAGATTGATTTATATTTGAAATTGCGACCTGAGAAATAACAATGTTTTCTTTTATCGAATTTGTAAGTACCTTTTCATTATGATACAATGATTGAATTGCCTCATTATAGTGGTTAGCGTCATCTTCATCCATGGTGCCAAATATATGTTTGGACGCAATACCTACTCCGGCGAACCAGGCTGATCGCTTAGAAACGCTGTTAGATATTATACGGGACATAGCGTTAAAATCTATAAATATAAAGAATATGTAGCATATTATGACATTTGGTGTTAGTTATCCCTAAACTACCCTGACACTGAGATTGAATAGAGTCGAAAGTAAGACGGATATTTTGTATATATTTGTCGTAAGGAGAAACATCGACAGGAATTACTATTTCAAAATTGATCGTTAGCCGTTTTTAAGGTGCCGACAGGGTCGAAGAGTAAACCAGGACTCTTGGTGATGAATTCTACAAATTGTTTGTCGTCGGTGGTTAGTACGGGGCTACAGAGAGCAGCGGAGACTCTGTAAATTATAATTTAAATTTGATATTTCCAATTGCTAAATTAATTTCGGTTAGTGTTTTGGGGTGTGTATTTGTATTTAATACACCAAATAGTAATTAAGTTGATGTAACCGTATATATAATATGAAAAATGGAAATATAAAGTGGGTTTTAGTTAAAATTATTAGGTTTCATTTGTTGCGTGTTTTACCTCATCAACGTGATGTGTGACGTGGCGTCTATTTATGAGAAGACTGAGTGTATTATTGCTGTTAACCTGGACAATTTTATAAGGACCTTTCCAGAGGGGTGAGAGAGCCTTATGAAGTCTGAGATGGTTTTTTAGATATACATAATCTCCTACTTTATATTGTACTGGGCGGCTATGCATGTCGTAATAAGTTTTTGATCTCTCTTTAGATAATTGGATATTTTGAAGTTTTTATCAAGATATCTTTAGGCGATGATGGAGCATTTTGATGTATTCGGGATATGTAATATCGGAGCGGATTTCGAAGATGGAGTCAGGTATAAAAGGTTTATGAGCGAAGATTAGTTCATAAGGTGTGAATCTAGTTGTGGTGTGGATAGAACTGTTATAGCTTAGCATAGCAGTATATACAAATTTATGCCAATCGGTCTGGATTTCATTGACATATGATTTTAAATATTCCTTAAGGGTTGAATGGCTTCTCTCAAGTGCACCCTAAGTTTGTGGATGATAAGGAGAAGGCCAGATTCGTTTAATTTTCAAAAATTCACATGTTTTTTTGATTAACTCAGCTGTGAAATTTGTTCCCTGATCAGTGAGTATAGACTTAGGGATACCAAACACAGAAATGAAATGAACTAAACATTCACAGGATTCCTCCGCAGTTGCGTTACATATAGGACAGGCAAGAGAGAATTTCGTTAAATCGTCCTGAAGCGTGAGAATATATTTTAACTTTTAGATACCAGCTTCAGGTAAAGGACCAACAATATCTAGACTAGTTTTTTCAAATGAACGTGTTGACGTAGTCGTGACTTGCATTTTTTTTTTTTTTGTCTTTCCACCTGCGTGTTTTGGGTCAGGGCCTATTTTGTACCATTCAATTATCATCACATTATTACATCTAATTTTTTCCTTAATATCTTCTTTCATTCTTTCATCTTTTATTCTATACTTTTCTTTCGTACCCACACTTCATGTCTCAGTCATTCTACATTCCATTTCCTTCTTTCATCCATCCTCTTGGAGTGAAGACGCCTTCTGAAGAGAGGAGGGGGGACCTGAAAAAAGAGCATCTCTGTAGCATCATATACTTTCTTTCTTCTTTCTTCATCTTTTTGCTGCATCTATATTTATTGAAATTTTTCTTCTTTACTATTTGTTATTTTTATTTCACACTTGTTATTTACTACTTACGATTTACAATTTGCATTTCTTACATTTCTTTCTTATAGTTTGTTTATTTACTTTTTATTTTTCCCCAACACTTTTCCCACCACTCTCCTACAATATTTCAGGAATATTTCACGACTTTCGTCTACACTCATCATCGTGACTTGTATTGGGGCCTTGTGGGTTTTACGAAGAGCTTTGTTATACTGGCATAGCTTACAATTTTTCACATAATCTTCTATTTCAGAGCGCATGTTTTTCCAATGGTAACGCTCTTTGATCCTGTCGTACGTTCTATTAGAACCGAGATGTCCGGCAATAGAGATATCGTGATTTTCTATAAGGATTTTTGCAATTTCTGTTGGGACAGGATAAATAATTGTATTATGGTGGACATTGACAATTATATTAGTGTTGTTAAATAGATGTAGGAGCATATTATATATTTTGGCATAGGAATTCTGTTCAAATGGATTTTTGAAATCTGTTATGGCGCTTTCATTGATATCGCCTATCAGGAGAATTTCATCTCTGACTGATTTAAGAGATTTAAATATATCGGGATTAGGACAAGTATCGAAATAGTAGACTTTTGTGAACAAAAAATAGAATATCCTATCGTTGATAGGAATTTTCTTAAAAGAATGAAGTTCGCGTTCTCCTTCTTGAATGAGATTATTGGACATAGAAAGAATATCTTGGACGTGAGGATTCGCGTCATCGAGGTCAATAGACGTTGGAATTAATAAAGTTTTACATTTACTTTTAAGAATGCTCTCATTATGTTCTTTTATGTATGTGTTGTAGATTTGTTCTTTATCAAAAGATTTTAAAAACTGAATAATCCTCTTGGGAATTAGAAGATGTCTTATCGGTTTCTTCGTTATTCTTTAGAGATGGAACATCTAGCGATGGGTCTGGATTTAGTATATTTGGATTTGGATTTGGTGGTGTCGGGAAGTCGGAAGGAGACAGAGGAATTAGTGGACTGAATTCTATTGAGTCTTCTAAAGGATTAAAGCCCAAGTCTTCGAGGGTTAGTAGATCATCAAGGTTATCTTTAGGAGATTCGCTATTCTGAACAAGACGATCACTTGATAAACCCGATGTTGATGGCTGTGGTTCAGGTTGGTCCTTTAAACTAGGGTTAACTGGATACCTCGAAAGAGTGTCAGCATTACTATTGATTTTCCCTTTCTTGTAAATTACATCATGATCGAACTCCTCTAGTTTGAGTCTCCACCTAACGAGTTTGGAACCAGGTTCTTTGCAGTTAAACAACCACTTGAGAAGTCGGTGGTCGATTATAATTGAGAACCTGCGTCCGTACAGGTAAGGTCTGAAAGTCTTAGTACCGAAAATGATAGCCAAACATTCCTTTTCTGTAACGCTATAGTTACATTCGGCTTTGTTTAGGGTTCGAGACGCATATGCGATTGGACGGTCGCTCCCTATTGGGCCTTGGGATAATATGGCAGAAATAGCATGGTTCGATGCGTCACATGTCAAAAGGAAAGGCTCATTAAAATCAGGGAGGGTAGGATAGGAGCTGAGGTAAGAGCTTTCTTAAGACTTTCGAATGATAACTGTTGTTCGTTAGTCCAGTTGAAGGGAGTATCTTTTTTTAATAGATTTGTGAGAGGTTTAGCGATTTTAGATAGATTAGTGATGAAACGACGATAATAGGACACTAGTCCTAAGAATGACTTTATGTCCATGGGACTCCTGGGAATAGGGAATTCTTTCACGACATTAGTTTTTTCTGGATTGGGTTTGACGCCTTGGTCAGTGATGATGTGTCCGAGATAGGAAACTTCCTTGCGAAGAAACTCGCACTTGTCGGGTTGCAATTTGAGATTGAATGTTCGGAGTCTATCGAAAACGTTAGAAAGATTTTTTATATGAGTATGGAGATCGTAAGAATAATCTACAATGTCATCTAGGTAGACGAAACATTGTATTCCTTGAAGACCAGATAGTGCAGAGTTCATTAACCTCTGGAAAGTAGCAGGAGCATTCTTAAGGCCGAAGCTCATTCGCGTAAATTCCAAGTGTCCTTGGGGCACAGAAAAGGCGGATTTAGGAGCATCTTTTTCGGAGAGTTTAATTTGATGAAATCCCGATGCTAAGTCTAAAGTACTAAAATATTTACACTTACCGAGTTGGTCCAGAATTTCGGAGATATTGGGTATTGGATAAGAATCTCCAATAGTGATGTCGTTTAGCTTGCGATAGTCTATTACCACTCGCCATTTGCGTTGGCCAGACGCATCAGTCTTTTTTGGGACAATCCAGATTGGGGAAGACCATGGAGATGTAGAATGCTTTATGATTCCTTCGTCAAGCATTTTATTAATCTGGGATTGTATCTCTTGTTTATGGACTTCAGGAATTCTATAGGATTTCGTGTTTATAGGAACTGAGGAGGAAGTAGGAATGTCGTGTTGAAGAGCATCAGTACATGTTAATTTGTCCTGAGGGAGATGAAAGATATCAGAGTAATTGGAACAGAGGTTATATAAGGCGTCGGTCTCTTCAGAGTTTAGATGAGAGACTCTTAATAAATTTGTCACTTCTTCAGATCGAGACAAAGCATTGTTATGAAAAGAGTCATGGTGAGATACATGTAAAATTTCTTGATGGTCGATTTTCGTTAGAGGTGAGATTCTAAATTGCAATTTGGGGTTAATATGTATAGATGCCTCAGATGTGTTCACTACAGAAATATTGATTCTACGATTTGGTTTTACTTTAACCACACAATTTGCTACAAAGAGCGAGTCGATTGGATTCTGGTCGAGGACGAGGCCTTCTTCAATATCAGGATTAAGTACACAGCATTCGATTATTTGTTCGGTTCGAGGAGGGATAGAAACGATTGGATCGGTAAACTTTATGTTAGGTTTCAAACTATCGACAGTCAGTGTATTTTCAGAGTAGTCGATTTTGCAATTGTGATTCGAAAGAAAGTCGTTGCCAATTATACCGTCATAAGGAAAATCAAGATCAGGAACGATATGGAAATGGTTATTTAGTGTTGTGTTTTCATTAGGCCCTTGCATACTTCAATTGATGTTGTTTAGTACACCATATTTTATCTTCCAACAAATGAACAAATTCATAATTTTTATTTTGTTCAAAAAATGTTTTCATTTCGTCTTTTAATTTCAGCACACGAGATATAACTTTTCCTCTGGACAACCATCTTACTTCTGTATGGAGTAACAAGGATTAGTACTTGGCTTCCATAGCTTGGCGTAATTTACTAAATAATCTACTTTTTAATGGTCTTGATTTGATATAATTAACCATTTTAACACATTGTCCCAGAACTATTTTCAAATCTGATGGCAAAAATTTTGTAACAAGTGCTTCAAAACAATGGGTAAGTAATATATCCTCATTCAGTTCTTTAACACGTGTTACAAATCCTTTTAGATGTCCAGTCATAGCTGGAGCACCATCTGTGCAAATGCAAATACACGACTTCTAAGAAACTTTAATTTCTTCTAAATATGAACTAATTACTTGAAAAATATGTTTACCAGTTGTAAAATCAGGTAACTCCCGACAACATAAAAATTGATTAATTATATCATTTTCGTGAATAAATCTAACGAATGCAATTAATTGAGCATTTCCTGTAATATCTGCTGTTTCGTCGACTTGTAGAGCAAAATTCGAATTTTGCAAGAGTTTTTGCAGTATTTTGCTCAATATTTTCTGACATATCTTTAATTCTGCGATGGATCGTATCATTTGAAAGTGGTATTTCGCAAATATCAATATCAGCTGATCCACCAATAATTGTTTTTACAATTTTGCGACAAGCAGGTAATATAATTTCTTCAGCCAAATTGTGAGGTTTAAGTTAACAGCAATCAATTCAGATATTTCGTAAGAAGCTACTTGAGCCTTTTCAGACACATACTTGTTTTTCAAAAACTTTTACTTGCTTAACTTTTGACGATAAAGACCTTTCAAAGTAGCTTTTATCTTTTGTTGAAGGATGATTACCAAGTGACGTTCTAGTTTGCTAGGAACCATAGCACCATTTGATAATTTAAAACCACATATCACACGCTCGGGAACAACTATGTCATTTTCCATTGTAGAGGTAAATCCAAATTTCAAAAATTCATCATTATATTTCCGATGGACAACGTATTTTTTTGAGCAAGAAGTGTTTTTACTTGTGCCGGGGGTTGGCTCATTAACTTGGTCCCTAACGTTATCATTATCACTATTATCATCATTAAACTTTCTTCTTTTTAACCATTTATCCATTTTCAGAAGGATGTGATAAAATAAAAATAATATTGTTGAAACATTTAAAAAAAAATGGTTCAAATATTACCTTTGAATTTATGATAATCTAAATTATGCACTCACTTGTAATTTATGAATATGGAAAATTAAACCTTTCTGAAATTGTGAAACTTTCACTCAAATACAATTTTCCGTAGATAAAACTTAAATTTTATGCGAAGAAATAAGCTGGGGATTCCCCGTGAGATGTGTACACAGCGCACGTGTTCAATCACAGTAGCTACAAATTTTTAAATTAACACTACATGCAAATAAAATAATATTAAACCGAATCGCATACGTTTGCCAATTTTAACGAGAGAAACGAAAAGGTGCAGTAACTAGTATGCAACACCTTGTGAATCCCAACTATCGCTAAAACAACGCGTTTTGGACGCACAAGCGGCAAGTGTGCGCCGACTTGAGACACATTCCTATTGCTATGCACGCCGCTGCACCGCTTCGTCATAATTTGGCACTAAGAAAAACCGCGTTGCAAAGCAAATAATGAAATAATTAATTTTTTTGTGGATTTAAATATATATTCATGTTAAAAATATTTATCTTTTTAAATGATATAATTTAATAATATTAACATTATTATATATATTAAATTTGACGGCATACAAAAGTGCCGCGGCACAGTGGATGAGAATCACTGCTCTAAGCGTTGTTCGACGGGCATGCGATGAGCCACCAAGTTCTCTGAACACTTATCTTGTAATATGACTTTTATACTCGTGGGAATTTTATAACTTAAAATTTTTTAGAATTAGGTATTAATGTAATTAGATTAGGTTTTTCGATTTCACGTATTACTTAAGGTCACAACTATATATCACGCACTGTCTCGAAATTATGTTGGGTTTGAAGATTTTTTTTATAAAGTTAGATAGACTTACAGAAGCAGGAATATCTTTATGCAGGTCATCGTCTAGTAGGTAGGTGCTGGAACGAGAGGATTTAGAAGTAATAAACTGTGGTTGGCTGCTGGAGCTATATGTTGCAAAATTACAGCCACTGACTGGTCGGTACTAGGTGTTGAATAGTTCGTATTTAGTGCACTTCCTGTTCGACACTGGGCGTTGGTTACTGGACTTCGAACTGTTTGAGCACTTAAGTTCACTTTTCAGAAAAGAAATGACTTTATTGCGATTTGTATATTTTCCTCACTGCACTTGGAAGTATTGCGATTTTGATTTTTTCGGTGTAATTGGAAAGGTTTTCACTTATTTTGGTCACGTAGTGCGTACCGGGGATCTTCTCAAGATCCTTTCTCGCTGCCACCAATGTTATCGGAGAGTCCGGGTTGAGAGTTTAAAAAATAAAGATTTAGCAATTTTAAACACTTTATTCATATACACTTAGATATAGCACAATTAAATAGGGATTTAGCACGATTAGGTAAGAACGAGTTCTCTGAATGGTAGTTGGGACCGGATTGACTTGCCCCCGCGAATACTATGCTAGGCCCTGGTTTGGTAGGGCTTGGTCAGCATTTCCATCAGCATAAACCCCTTTTAGTTATGTATATAACAGCACGCTCTAACCATTAGGCCAGCGATGTACTTAAAAATAGTATACGTGTTCCAAATTCAAAATAATTAAAGTTGAAAAAAAAAAAGTTTTTTTGGAACAGTGTATATGGCCAGACTAGTTATATATGTTTGTTATAATTTATTCTCTTTCCCTCTCTCTCTTTATAATCGTACTATAATAAAACATCAGCGCCAACTAAGGGACGGTAGTACACTATAGGATCCTACGGTATATCACGGCGCTGACATCATCGTCATGATCACATAGACGTCGACTGTTGGGCATAGGCCTCCCCCAAAAATCTCCACATCCATCGGTCATATGCTGCCCGCATCCTGCGGCGTCCTGCGACCTGCGTTTGTAGGGGTTCAAATGGAGGATGTAGGCCATTTCCCACCATTCGTTTGTTGATTAACAGGGTGCACCACGAGCAGGTAAGGATGGCTTTGGTCCCGTGAGTTGTTGTGCAAGACCTCGTACAGAGAGTAATCCAATCTCTACAATTTTATTTAATACTTGAAGTTTCGCCTACTTCTGCCTGTTTCACAAAAGTGCCAGGTTCGGTTCAGGTGCCCTCGAAACACATGAAATCTGACTAAAATGTTTACCTCATTTTTTGTTGAGTCACGGGGTTGATATATCATCGAAGTCAACCGATGAACACGGATAGACACAGGCTCTTCCAGAGACATCCACACCGACCGGTTCCCACACCCAAAAGTTTCGGACAGCCTTCATCAGATCGTCGGCTCGCCTTGTAGAAGGCCTAGTACTACGTGTACCGATACACGGCCTCCACTCCTTCCTGCCCCATCGGCGATCAGTTCTTCGCCATTGCCGACTTTCGCAATCTTTTGAGTAGTCAATTATCTTAGTTCTTGTACGGATGTCCTCATTGATATATATATACATTGCCTTACTTCCAGGTACGAATGCAAGGAGTGCAACAAGAAGTTCGCGTCGAAGGTGTACTGGCGGAAGCACTACGATTTCTACCATCTGCACAAATCGCAGTATAAATGTGAGATTTGCAATAAGGTATGTTTTTTTATTATACCTAACTATAGAACCAATAGTTATGATGATGTACATTCAGCCCTGTAGTCTCGAGCTAGTAAGAACACGACTACGGTAAACCCTGCCTGTCGTAGAAAGCGACTAAAAGGGGCTCCTACCATTGAACAAGGGAACCTGCATGGGAGAGCATATGGCTCAGTGATAATGCCTAGCATTTGGCCCTTCTTCAGTGTGTTCTGTAAGAAATCCTGAGGTCTCTCCGAATGCACCGATACAGACCACCGGATTTAATAATAAACTCACATAACCCTGCCTTTGCCATGAAGCAGGGTATCTTTAGAAGATTTCCCCACGAAATCAAAAAAGAAAAGGATGATGTACATTGCATCACATTGTGCTCGTCACTATGAGACCAGATGTCCACTTCTCAAGGCAAAGGTCCATAGCTCGATTCATCACCACAAGTTTTGTTCGTTGGTGATTAAATTTCTTCAAACCTGCTTGGAAAGCTACTGTTCTCATTATAAATCAGAGGCTACAGTAGAAACGTTCCCGCTCTAAACATCTTTACTGGTGGTTGAACTCTCTTTCCAGAAACCGTCTAGGTAGGTACCACCGCAGAGTCTAGTGCAGCCAACAAACATTATTGTCAAACTGGAACACAGTGCACTGGTACCGGAACAGAGTACACTTATACTGGAATACAGTACACTTGTATTGGAACACAGTACATTGGTACCGAAACAGAAAGCTTATACTGGAATACAGTACACTTGTACTGGAACACGGTGCACTGGTACTGGAACACAGTACAGTTGGCACAAATTTATGTTGCCATACATCTGCATGTGTTGTTGCTAATAAATCACTAGTACTGGTGGTAGATGTCTCCGTTATCAATGACTGTCAAGGTAGGTACGACCGCAGCTGCAATTGCTATCACCATCACGTGAACACCCTGATTCATTGCGACGTTTCATTGCATAAAAAAAAAATATTTGACGGACAAAGATTTTGATACTATACAAAACTAATTGCAGCTCTTCATATCTGACTGGCGTTTGAAGAACCACAGACAGACTCATCACGGCTTGACCAGATCAAGGAATCATGCGTGCAATGTCTGTGGGAAGAAGTTCTTTGTAAGTAATGTATGATTAATGGCACTGGAGATAGCTTTCTGTTGCCACTGGTGATAGGTTTCCTGCCGGAAACCGTCTAGGTCGCTACCACCGCAGCAAGATGAGGTTAAGATGGTATGCACTGATTCACATTAGGCTCGTCTCTTTCATCCATAAGATGTTAAGTCTCGTTATCCCAGTAATTTCACTAGCCAGTAATATTTGCACACTACTGTTCGGCGACAGAAATAGGCGCTGGGTACCAACCTATCTTGATGGTCTCCAGCACCAGCGACCTATCACTAGTGATGTGAGTCTTTACAGGAAACTTACTATTTCTTGTGAAAGAACTTTACTGTTAATATATTTCTTTGGCATCACTATACGACTCATGATGGATCATCATCCTCAACTGATGTCTACTGCTGGATATGTTGTCCTCAAGAATTCCCCCACTGTTAGCTTATGACGGATACACACGTCGGTAACGTGAACAAGTGACAGCTATATCCGTCGTATTCGATGACCTGATCGAATCTCAATATTGATGACTATATCAGACGCTGTCTACACTGCGTGGTCATCAGCTGACTCATTCGGAGGAGCGTAGCTACATGTGCGAGGACTGCGGTGACACCTTCAAACAGAGGCCAGCTCTATACACGCACTCGCGGCTGGTTCACAAAGGCGGTAAGCGGAAGAAATAAACCACCGGATAATCATACGCGGTTTTATTAATTAACCATATTTGTTTCTGTATTCTGCGAAGGGATGACACTTGCGAGACGTTCACTTAATTGTAAGTGATACGCTTGCCCATAACAACGTGGCGCTAGTTAGGATGATAGACAGTACACCGCATTGCGCTCAAGATATTGGGTATCGTTACCCTAGCTACGGCGCCCTACAATCCGGAACACAGTAATATCGGCATACAACTGTTTGACGGCACAAACGGGCGCTGCGGTGGTACCTACCTAGATGGTGACCTACCACCAGTACTTACTGAAGGAACTTACACGGTACGTATAGAGATTTACTACCACAAAGCTCATCATTCAGTGTGTCGAGCTGATGACAGTAGGTTTTACGAATTAATTGTTGTTATTCGATAAATGCTCAAAAAAAAAATATTCCTTCAAAATCCCATCACCACTTTTTTTGATGGATACTGGCTTTCGAAATGCTTTGAGTTGGTTTCATCTTTTTTGCTTCGTTTTTTTTTTTTTGATTAACGTAGGGGAAATGCCTGCGCATATCTGTCCTCTGACAAGGACGGGTTATGTCGACCTTGCACCGACTAAAACCCCCACGATTTTGCAACTCGTCGCCTGATGGCAGGGTCACGGGAACGCTTTCGCACCGTCCGCGTTGCTCCATCTGTTGCGTTTGACATTGTTATGTACAACCCATTTTTCGTTCCCAGTAATGAGGAGTGGAAGGTGTCCCACACCAATAAAACCTAAGCCAACCTCACCAGCTCGTGGTGCACCCTGCTAATCAACAAACGAGAGTCCGACTCCCGTCAACCGGCATTGAGAAATGGCCCTAATCCCTCCATATGAACCCCTACATACGACAGCCCTTAGTGCCTAGCGGCATCAGAGGCAATGCTGACTATATGTGGAGATCTTTGGGGTAGGCCTATGTCCAGTAGTGGGACGTCTATCGGCTGATGACGAAGGAGCGCCTCAAAATTGGATCATTTCGGACGTTTGAGGAGTGAATTTCAGACGTCAAAGCGACGACACAAATTCCTCTGTGGGAACATGAGGAACCCATACCGAGCTTCGAGGTTACACCAGGTCTTTCAAATAGTGGAATTAGATAAATTCAACATCTCACCTAACTCACGTATTGTTATCGGCTAAATTGCGAACGAATACCTTTATCGTGTCTTTATCAGATTCCTCCATCAGCCGATAGACGTCCACTGCTGAACATAGACCTCCCACAAAGATCCCCACATCGGTCGGTCCTGTGCCGCCTACATCTCCGGGCACCAAGGGCCGACGTTTGTAGGGTTTCATGTAGAGGGATTTAGGCTACTTCCCACCACGTTGGCCCAATGCTGATTGGTGTGAACCAGAGCCTCGTTTCTTGATTAGCAGGGTGCACAACGGCCTGGTGAAGTTTTTTTTTTGTTTAACGTGGAGGAAATGCCTGCACATACTCGTCCCCGCGGGGGCAAGGACGGGTTATGTCATCGCTTTAAGGCGGGGTTACGGGAACGCTTTCGCACATATCCGCATCTCCGCCAGCGCTGGCCGCATAACGCAGCCCCTCCTCGGGAGGAAGGGAAATACCATCCCTTTCCACCTCTGTGAGGCCTCGCCGGAACACACAGCGCGCCACCTCCTCGGAGTTTTGCAGTCGCGCGGGCAACGGATTCCTCCGAACCTGTCACCCAGAGGCCATGGGAGCCAAGAGAGAAAACTCTCCGGACTCTCTGCGGCGGATCAGATTCAACGAAACTTAGTTATATAATGAAGCGTGGAGACGAGTGGGATGCTCACCTGGTGGTAAGCAATATGCTCGCCCATAACTACGTGGCGCTTACTAAAATGGTATTTACAGCACCATATTGCGCTCGTCGCCTTGAGTCATAAGATATTAAGCTTCGCTATCCCAGTAATAACACTAACTACAGCTCCCTTCAAACCGGAACACAGTAACGTTTGCACGGCGGCAGAAATAAAGGCTACGGTGGTACCTACCTACGCGGTCTCTAGCAACGAAGACCTACCATCAGTAGGCTTTGCAGAACGTGGTGAATCTTCGACATCAAAATTACGGGAACCAAATTTTTTAAACTAGTTCTGGTCACATCACCATACACATCGGTTAATTTCTTTCTGGTATGAACAACGTTCTCAGCAGCTGGATGCGGGCAGCGCAGAATCGATCGATGTGGAGATCTTTGGGAAAGGCCTATGTCCAGCTGTGGACGTCTATCGGCCGATAATGATGATGATGAACATTTTAACTTTTATATACTACAAAAGTAAAATATGACAAAGATGCTGCTTATTGCCCTCCATATTTTGAAGGGCACCAACCAAAAACTACTGCGGAGGATTAATTCAACTTTTTCCACATTGAAGCTTTTTTTTTTTATTAACGTGTGTAACAAAATGCTAACGGTCGCACACCCCGGAACCAAAAGGGCAGGTAACGGGATAGTGTCGGACTCCAACCGATTAAAAAGCTTCACACGGTATTCCAATCACTTCCGAAATAATGCACGGGGGTCACGAGATAACATCGAGCAGTTCTTCCGCAACCCCCGATCGGCGCCCGGATCGATCGGGCCCGCCTCGGGGAGGGATGTGAGGCACCCCTCTCGACAGAAAATCCCTACGTGGCGACGCGTCGGAATACGAGACGCGCCACCAGATACACCCCGGGAATCTTTCGGGAAACGGTGAAGGAAACCATTGAGAGGAAACCTGCACATGAATTAGAATTTACTCTAAAGTTTGTGTGAAGTCACCAATCAGCATTGGGCCCGCGTGGTGACTGTGACCCATCGCCCTCATTGTGAGGGTAGGCCTGTACCCCAATAGTAGAGACGTAAATTGATTGTTATGGTAATATTATAACAACCAAAGGCTTCCAATAATCGAATAGGCTTATTTTTTCTACATCAAGCATATATACTAGGTTCTGGATCATCAGGATTGTCAGTAACATTATCCACTTATCCATTGGCCACATTGTGTGTGATACGTAGGTTATATTAGGTCCTTACATATGAAATTATCGTTTTGTCGTACTGAACACTTTGATCTGAAATATCTGCTCTTTGGCTAGGAATTCCAAATTCAAATTTATAAATTTATTTAGCTGATACATTTGAGTTTTGAAAACAGTCATTCATTTGTTTTTTCCTCTTTATTTTTTTCTTTGGCGTCGTTTAATATCGCACAATGGAAAACATGAAATATCGGTATATTTACGAGTACGAGTTCTGCCGTGGCACCAGCACCAGTGCTGCAGAAACAGCTCGAAGGATTAATGATGTGTACGGCGCTGGTGTCGCAAAAGAAAGCACGGTACGTTTTTGGTTTCAACGTTTTCGTTCTGGAAATTTCGATCTTCAGAACCAAAACCTTGGTCGGCCGGAGACCAAACTGGAAAATGAAGAATTAAAAATATGGATAACTTCTTACAAGGAAAAAAAATTTCAACTCCGATGCGGCAGTCCAAACCGCCTTCAAAGAGTTTATTGATTCTCGCCCCCATGGTTTTTTTTAGTAAAAGGATCAATGTACTACCTATGAGATAGTAAAAGTGCATAGATAACAACGGTTCATACTTTAATTAATTAAATGTATATTACAAAAAAAAAATTGTCTATAATCCTCCCGTATAAAACGCCAATTTCATATGTGAGGACCTAATATTTATAGCGGACTGAAGGAAAAACTAGAAACGTGGCCGTCAGAGAAGAATGGCGACGTGTTTTTAGGCTTGCGACTAACACTTGACCACGACCGCTCCGTTAAGAGCGGCGATACCGACGAAGAAGAAGAAAGGAATAACACTTTTTATCAATTAAAGAAGGCATTATTAATTACAAACCACTGAGCTATCGAATACATGTAACTTACGTAACCAGAGAGAGATAGAGAGCATATTTCCGTCTCTGTCTTCTCAAGAAAACACGCTAAACAATAATTAGAAATACACAAACAAAAATATTGCATACATTGATGGCAAGCAGTTCAACATGAGCTAAATTGGCTAAACCTAATGAACTAGACTAATATTACATATTAGTTTAACAATAAACAAGGAACTTGACTACTAAGTAATATTAATAATAGAACAGATTCCCTCCTTGTGGCGATAGAGCTCAGTGCCGTGGTTTGTTCACCTACAGTTAAGATAAGAGGAACCTACCCAGCCGTCCAGAGGTGGTCAGGTGAGCTCACTTCAGATGTGTGCCAGTGGGCTGTGAGGGTAGATAAAAAACATTGCAGAGTAAAAAATTTTTCTTGAGTTTTCAACTGAAAAATACTAAAAGCTTTAAACAGAGCTCCATTTATCAAGGCCATCACTGTTCTTTTTGGTCCTTATCTTCTGAGCTGTACAATGGAATAATATATGAGAAATACTGGTCACCACATCTCATACTGTAGTTGATAACATATAGCGGTTATACGGAACCTTCTCGGTAAGATATTATCTGAGGAGCAACATTCAGCTGGCGTGGATTAAAGCACACGTAGGTATGGAGGTAATGAGCGGACCGACGTATTAACCAATAAACCAACCGTATGCTGGATGCGAGTAACAGGACCGATCGATGTGGAGATCTTTCGGGGTTGTGTCCAGCAGTAAACGTCTATCGGCTGATGATGATGATGTCGTAAAACGGAGCTATGTTATGATCTCTTTCCGCTTTCTCTAACAAAAACAATGGTAGTCATAAACGATAGTTAACAATAAATAGAAAAAAAATAAAAGAAATTGTGACGGTGTGGTAAAAAAAATATTTAAGGCCTATCAGCGGCCGAACTCCTCAAAAGGATTCGGAATCGAATAAGGACCGCCGTGATATAAACGCGGTTAACCACTGCACTGCGGCAGTTAAATTACACGTAAACCTGCAAGTATTTCTCAAAATGTAAAGAAAACAAATTCTTTAAGCTCCTTATATATATCATCATCATCAGCCGATAGACGTCCATAGCTGGACATAGGCCTCCCACAAAGATCGCCGCATCGATCGATCCTGCTCTGCCCTTCACCTCATCGTCGGACCACCTGGTGTGGAGGGGGGTTCCTGCCAACACTACGTCTTCCGGTACGCGGTCGCCATGCGAGGACCTTAGTGCCCAATCGGCTGTCAGTTCTTCACGCGATGTGTCCTGCCCATCGCCACTTGAGGCTAGCAATTATTGGACTATGTCGGTGACAGTTCTCCTACGGATCTTCTCATTTCTGATTCGATCATGCAGGGAAACCCCGAGCATAGCCCTTTCCATTGCTGTCTGTGCGACTTGAAGCCTTTTCAACAGGGCGACTGTAAGCAGCCAGATCTCGGTGCCGTAAGTCATCACTGACAACACGCACGAATTAAAGATCTTTGTCTTCAGACATTGCGGTAGTTGAGACGAGAATATGTTATATATATATATATATATGGGATTGAGACACTAATAAAACACTTTATTCCGCCTGAAACATCTTTTTAATTCCATTTAACATCCGCAACCTATCAAATCTTTATTCTTCCATCTTTTCATTCTCTTGACAGTCTTGTGACGTTCTTTTTTCTTTTTCTTGTTATATGTCATTTCATCCGACACGGCCATCCTGCACATTCATCTGTCCCAGATGAATCGTCATCTTCGGGGATCCAAGGCTTGATAAAATCAGCCGAGGTGGAAGTGTTGATTGGACCTTCAGTATTGCCTACTTTTTTTACTGTGTATCTATCATTTCCTTTGTTATTTACAACTTCATAAGGTCCGAGATATTTTGGATACAGCTTGGCTCCTTGAGAAAATTGTGTTTTCCTAATGGCAACTAAATCTCCTCTTCTATAGGAAACAGCTACTTTTCCTATCTTGTCTCTTTCGTGTGCGTACATGATACACTCAACACAGTTTGTACAGAATCCCAAAAAGCCCCGAAATGAAACAGTCGGTACGGGTATATGAGTCACTTTATTCAGCGCCAGTCCCAAGCACATCAAAATAGCGCGACAAAACCATACCATGATCTATCGTGGCAGAACGCCATCTAGTTACATCTTTTTGTACATAAACACAGTTCCTAATGACTTTTTTTATTTTTTGTGGTAAATTTTCAATGTAATAATCTCTCTTAATCAGTTCTTCCGTTTTATCAACTCCGAAGTGTCCTTTTACATGTGCTTTTCTTATAATTTCACACTGCATTCTTTTTGGTACGACAATGTTTCTTATCCCATTGATTTCTTTGTACAGTATGTCATTGTGTACGATAAGATTGTCATAAGGTTTTTTTTCTAATATAGTCTTCAAAATTCTCATGTATTCATCTTCATTCTGAGCTTTTTTCAAGCGAGCTGTAATTTCGGTGTAATTAATTACTGAACAAGTAGGATTTCGATTTAGTGCATCGGCATGCTTCATTTTAGATCCAGGTCTATGTTCAACCTTGTAGTCATATTCTTCGAGAAGCAAGGCCCATCGAGCTACTCTGGGATGTAAATCTTTTTTTTGTAAAGTCATGGTTAACGCAGAGCAATCAGTATCTATTTTAAATTGAATCCCTAATAGGTAAACTCTGTACTTCTTTATGGCCTCAGCAATAGCTAGTATTTCAAGATAGTAACTATGATACTTTCGTTCAGCTGGTGTTGTTTCTTTGCTCATGTAATGAACTTGGTGGAACTGGTCATCTTTTGGACTCTTCTGAAGTAAAACTGCTCCATAACCATCTACACTAGTGTCTGTATGTAACTCCGTTTCATATCCTGGATTATAAATACGCAAGACTGGCGAACTGTATAAAACATTTTTGAGCTCCATGAAAGTCCTTTCACACTTTTCATCAAAATCAAAAATAACATCTTTCTTTAGTAAGTCTGTCAGTGGTTTAGCGATCAACGAATAATTCTGAATAAATTTTCTAAAATATCCAGTTAGACCAAGGAATGACTGAATAGACTTTACATTAATGGGCTTCTTAAACTTTCCAACAGCATTAATCTTATCTTTAGATGATCTTATTTCATTGTTACAAATTTTATACCCGAGGTATTGAATCATTCTTTTCATAAAATGGCATTTCATCCAGTTGAACTCTAATCCAAAGTCTTGTCCTTTTTTAAATACTCTTTTTAACTTTTCCAGCCCTCTTCTTCAGTTTTTGATGGAATAATCAAATCATCGAGATATGTCAGTAAAGTCCCATCTGTTATCAAGTCAGAGAAGATATCATTGATAAATCGTTGAAATACAGATGGTGCAGTGCACAAACCGAAAGGCATTTTCATAAATTCCTACTGTCCTTGTGGACTAACAAAGGAAGTGTACTGTTGGTTAGATTTATGCACATCTACATGCAGAAATCCGTTTTTCAAATCAAGCGAAGTAAATACTTGTGCTTCTTTTAACTAGTCTATCCGGTCTTTTATGAGGGGAAGAGGAAATCTTTCTCTTATAACCTTCTTGTTTAATTTTCTAAAATCCACACACATTCTTCGTGACCCATCCTTTTTGTGAGCGAGTACAATAGGAGATGCAAAGTCAGATTTGCTAGGTCTTATTATTTCTTTGCTCAACCATTCGTTGATTTATTCATTCACAACAGTCATTTCAAGAGGCGACAAGCGTCGTGGATTTTGATAAACAGGATCTTCATCGGTAAGTAACATTTTCAACTCTACGTTGCCGTCTTTTTTTTTTCATTAGGTTTATAATCTTCACACATCTTATAAATATCATTCTCATACTTTGAAACTGCGATATCAAACTCTTTCTCATTTTCCTGTGTTAACAATGTTAGATGCATAATCTTTTTAATGCAGATGCCGTCTGGAGTAAAAGTCACAGATAAATCTTTTAATATAGGGTTTCCAATTATAACTTTCTCTGGTATATCTCTGTCCTTCACAACATGAAATATTAAATCAACATAATAATCGTCAATCTGCACATTTGCTGTGCATGAGGCTTCTGTAAAAAACTGTTTTTAAGCACGTCCAGTCAAACACAATGTAGACGAATGTTGTAATCCTGAATCTGATCTTGTATTTTTTCAAATTCAGTTCTCATTAGGTTTACATCACTACCAGTGTCAAATAATGATATAAATTCTTCACCATTAATCTTTATCTTAGACTTATGGCCTAACTCACTACATTTAAAACATTTAATGCCTTTTAGACGTGTAGGTACTTTGTGGTCTGTATCGCCACAGTCAAAACATCTTTTTAATTGATTGCGCTTGAACAGAATTGGTTTGTTTTCAGTGCAAGTATGTCCATAACTTCTAGCTTTGTTAGACATCTTCTTTTTAAAATCACTATAAATGTCAAATCTTTTGCGAAAATCTTTTACGTCCGTAGCACCATATAGAATTGACATATTGGATTCAGTGTTACATATTCTATGAGAGCAACATCTTCTACGTTACCATGAAGTGCTAATTCTTTCATGGAGAGAAAATATTGTTGGTAAGTCTCTTCATTTCTTATTTTCCGAGCTGCAAGTTTTTTGTGAATAATTGCACTATTTAACTTTGGTTCAAATTCTTCTTTTAATGCTTTTTTCAATGTTGTATAGTCTTTAAATTTTCCGTGAGCTCGTAAAAATAATTTAACAGTACCGTCTAAAAGCCGTTTAGCGTATATTAATTTTTCAATTTTGTTTTATTTCATAACCTCTGCGACGTCTTCAAATTCCTCAATAAAGGTCGCGTTCGGGTAAGTATCATCACCGGTAAAAACTGTCTTGATTTTTCCAAGCCTTTAAACGAAATCTGCACTTCGACATCACATCATCTTCAGTGTCTTTAAAATCTTTTTTGGAATTCGACGTCATCTTGTTTCTTAATGAAGTTCGCCTTTAGGTAGGACAATAACGCAATCTTGATGGCGTCATTCGGTGTTTAATTAGGCCAATCCCGGATGAGCCCAAAAAAAAAAATGGGATTTAGACACTAATAAAACACTTCATTCCGCCTAAAACATCTTTTTAATTCCTTTTAACATCCGCAACCTATCAAATCTTTATTCTTCCATCTTTTCATTCTTTTGACAGCCTTAAACATCAGAAAAAAATAGCTATTCGAAATGGCCTATTATTCACAACCGTTGTCAGCCGACAGACGTCCACTGCTGGACATATGCCTGCCCCAAAGATCTCCACATGGATTATTCACAAACTGCAAGTAATTTCCGGAGAGCATCGATTGAGGGAACTAACAGCACCATGTCATCCGCATAGCTGAAATTGTTCAAGCATACACCATCGACATACACACCTGATGATGAATCTACGTACAGGCTGAAAAACAAAGGCGAGGTCACCCCTCTTGTGTTACGCCACATTCTCGTCTGTACAGCGTAGAAAGCACCCCCGCCCATCTGATTCGGTTTCCTTGGTCATGCACCAGTACATTACCACAGAATATATCTATGATGGTATCCCTGTCTCTTTTAATTTCTTCTACAGTACATCGTAGGATACAAGACCGAAAGCCTTAGGTCTAAAAAAACAGGCACAGATTGGTGTTTGTTGGTCCGTGTAATAGCTGTCTCTGTTGAGAATCTAGACCGAATTGAGCATCATATAATTTAATGTGCTTCCGTAAGTATCCAGTAATCTTATTTATATAATACACCACCTGTTACAATGAGATGGTAGTTGAGATGATATGCGTCTTAGCAATCCTTAACGTGAACAATTTTCGCAATAATCTAATTCTAGATAATAATATTATTATTATTTTTATTTATTGTGACTCGGTTCTGTGTCAACCGGTTTACAGGTATGCACGGGCCTAAGCCAAGTGCAAATCCGGGAGGGGATAACTAGGTTTGTGACAGGCGGACTGGTGATTTCAGAAGGGTATCAGTGTGTGGGTGTCACTGTGTTGGTATCAGTGTATGCTTACTACAGAGGTTATGGATTCCAAAAGGTGCTGGTTGTTGCATGGCTCAATTTGTAAAAATTTACTTCTGGGGCGAGGTGTTCAAGCACATAAATAGGATTTTTGTCACCTCCGTAACCGATGTGGCTGGTGTTCAGTTTGTCATTGCGTGTTTCTTGTTATATTGCATCACACTTCCGAGGAGCGCATCTCGAATCCGAGGAATCGCAAAAGTTACCACCACAGAGCGTGGGCGTTTGCTGTCTGGGTACATTTTGGCAATCCTTGTACATTTGTGTATATCATTCTCAGCCAGACTGTTGCCAACGACTTTGGCGATTTGAAATACAACGTTCATCAAGTTCTCTGCTCTGTGTTCCGGGAAACATTGAATTTCTAAGTTGCTTTTTCGGGAGTACTGTTCAAAAGTATTTAAGCGATTGCCTAAATCTTTTACTGTGGTTCTCAGCTTTTCGTTTTCCCTTTTCATGTCTTTGTATTCAGTTTTTATGGATATAATTGATTCTTTCGTTCTATTAAAGTCCTCAAATATTTCTGTATACTTCTCTTCAATTATTTTTGTCGTCCTTATCTCCATATTACTCAGAAGACTATCCATAGTTTCTTGCATCATAGCCTTTAAATTCTCTAACGTTAGACTACCGACAGTCTTTGGGGTTCCTTCGTCGTTTTTGTTACGTCTAAGGGTGACATTTGAAGTGGTACTATCTTGATCAGCATCGACGCTGGTAGTTTTGGTAAAGGAGATAGAACTATCAGCTTTTGGCGGCTTAGAACGACATGCTGGGCAAAGCCAGGAGTTTTTATATTCTGACGAAACACTTTTGTATTTTCTAGATAAAAGAATTGATTTGTGATCGTTCAGTACTATTGCTTTATGGAAAGTGAATGATTCTGTTTTCTTATGAAAGTAGTTACGAAGATTTGTTATGCAAGTTTGTAATGTCTATAAATCCCTTGCCACACTCTTTTCTAGGGACTGTCAGTCTTTGTAGGCAAGATCTAGAATCATGCTTACGAAATTTTGTAATTGTAGTATTTAATTTGCGCTGAGTATATTTAAGGTCAGATTTTGTCCATTTTATAATTCCAAACGAATATATTAATACTGGGATTTTTTTTTTATGTTAACGTGTGTAACAAAATGCTAATGGACGTACACCCTGGAAACAAGGGCCGGTAACGAGGTAGTGTCGGATTCCAACCGACTAAAAAGCTTCACAGGGTATTCCGATCACTTCCGAAAATATGCACGAGGGTCACGGGGTAACATCGAGTAGTTCTTCCACAACGCCCGATCGAACGGGCCCGCCTCGGGGAGGAATATGAAGCACCCTTCCCGACAGAAAATATCTAAGGGGCGGCGCGCCGCTAGATACACCCCGGGAACACTCTGCAAGGGGAGCGCCGGCCCGACGGCACATGTCGGTCGCGACGCCGGGTTCCTCTGCCTAAAGAGGCAATTGGCACTATGTTAGTGCTAGGATGGCGAATGTATTAATGGCTTTTACTGTGTTTCGGGAATTGAATTTTAAGGATACCATTGAGTCGATGTTGAAATTGTTGTTTTAGCTTCTGTTTTGTATCTTAACGACATATCTGTAGCGACTGATGATGCTCTAAATACTTATACGTTTCATATTTATGTAATGGGACTATATTTTCTCCCATCTCAAATGTGTAGCGATGTTGATATTTATTTCCTGCTTTAACCGAGTTTATTTTGCATTTGTCTGTACTAAACTACATCTTTATATCATTTGAAAATTGTTCGGTCAAGTTAGCCAATTGGTTTAAATGATTTTCAGTCTCGTAATAAAGTTTTATGAGTTATGCTTTCCTTGGAATCGGTCTCAATGGTCTTATCAGGATTTTTGTATTTCAAGCAGTATCCTAATTTAATGGAATCCAAAATGTTGGAAAGAGGGTTTAAAGAAAGACAGAACCATAATGGACAGAGTGCGTCATGAAGGCGTCTCCTTGGAAAATGCACCGTTGTATTCTAATTGGATCAGTTTCTGTTGGAGTGCCGACTTTAATTTTTGTTTTCCAGTCTGTCATAATTTCGGGAGTGTTATAATTTTTAAGTGGATTTTATATATTTCTAGAACCTGTAGTAACCAAGAATGTGGAACTGAATCGTATGCTTTTTTATAATCAATGTACATGGTGTATAAATCTGATTTTGTTTACAGCCCTCACTGAATTTACGACATCATTTCTGTTGTTTGGCTAATATGTTGTTATCATTAATACGTGTATAAGATAGTTCAGCTAAACAAGAATTTAGAATTATATAAAAGGTTTGTGAACATGCCATGGGTCTATATTTTGCAGGGTTAGTTAAATCATACGTATCTTTAGGTATATATGTGCTTCCAGTACTGCTGTAAGGTGGTATGACGCCAGGGTTATGAATAAAATTATTTAGATGATTGTGTAGGAATGGGTGGATATTAGAAATTTTTTTGTACCCGTAACCGTGAATGTTGTCTGATATCCAGGAGCTTTCCAATTATTTATTTTTTTAAGTAGTTTTATAAATATAGGGTGGCGCAAAAATAACCTTACAAAAAGTACCTTATAACAGGTAATAAGGTACTTTTTATAAGGTTATTTTTGCTCCACCCTATATATTTATTTGTATATGTTTGAATTTCATTTCTGGCGTTTTGAAATATTAAAATTTTTCGAGTTTATCCATTTAGCATCAATGTTGTGAAATTCATGCTTTTCCTATAATTCTATCCAGAACATTTTTAGATCCTTTGTGTGTGAGAAGTCATTTTCTGTTTGATGCTGGATTCTTGTACATTAGTAGTAGCCTGTCTTATTTTGCCTGAGATTATTTTATTGTTTTCTTAAGTTACATGCTTTATATCTACTTAAGTGTCCTGAAACTACTGTTAGCTTTTGTTTGAGTGTATCTAGTGTATGTGTGAGTTGTACGTTTGGTTCTTCATGTATTGTGTGTTTTTCAATATTTCGACTCCTATTACCGTTAATAAATTGTCTCAGTCTACCTATTTTTGTACGTAAGTTTTGTATTTTTCTTTCTTGTCTTTGTTGTCAGTATGGTTTATTATTTTTGTTGTTATTAGGGGACGATCAGGCACACCCTCTATTGTAATTTTAGCACCGTTCGCTTTAGCAGCTGTGAACGCTGCACTGTAAACTACTCCTGTAAATGACTGAAGTCCGATTCTATGTTGATATTTTTAAGGACGATTATCAAATTTATTTAATTTACTATACCAGAACGCTTGTTAGGTTATTTTTGCTTGGGAATGTACATTCGGCTTATGGGATCGGTATGTTTGAAATATTCTAACACCTTTTGGAAAGATTCGTCAATTAATTTGTTTATATCAGGTTGTTGTTGATGTATGTAGTTATTAGTTTGGAGATCATCATTATTAGTTCTATTAGTATTGTCACGGGTTTGACTAGTAATTGTAAGTTCTTCAGCTACTTGTTGTTTTACTGCTTCAAGTCTATTTTCTGTTATATATTATTATTATAATGTCCAAAATAATCCTTTAAGTGATCCTCCAAGACCGTCATCAGTCGTCTCATGCTATCGGCAGTGTATTGTTCGTACGTGGGAAGCCAGTGCGGCGGACTGTGCAAATCGCGCTTTGCAATGAGCACAGGCGAAAGGCCTCTCACCGGTGTGGGTCCGCAGATGATTGGTCAGGATCTTGTTGGTCTGGAAACATAAATTGCTTTTATAAATCCAACAGTGGACATCTGTAGATTGATGATATCTCTATAAATCCCACAGAGCGATGAGACAAATAAGATGTTCTCCTGATGGCAAGTGTTGTGCCGAATATGACTTAAGGATTATGTACACTGTAGTGTGTACCAGTAGTATAATTCAGATTTGAAGGGCGCTGTAACTATTATAATGAATGAGGCAATGAGACTTAACATCTTATGTACCAAGATGAGGAACAGAACATAATGCAGCAAATATCATCCTAACTATCGCCATATTGTCACATGCTGGTGTACAATTTACATTCAGGTGAATGTTTCATCTATGTTGAAAAAAAAAACTTACAGTGAATCCTCGGCCGCACATATAGCAGATCTTATTTTTCGGCGGGATGATGCCTTCGTGGATTTTGCGGGTGTGCTTAGTCAGATCCGCGTTTCGGATGAAGTTCTACATAAAAGGAATTTATGTCAATCATTACTACTACTGAGACACAGCGGATAAGTGATTAACTTACTTAGCAGAAGAGATCCCTAATTCAATTCCAAGACATATTGAAGAGTTTCATTGATAGTTTTTCAAGGTATGCCTGATCAGATACCATGATTGCTGTTGTCCAGCAACTAATACATTAGAGGTGAAGTAATCTAAGATCTCTTCATCCACGGCCTCATGATGATTTAACAATATATGAAATTGATAACAAGAGGTGAGTACATAAAAAAAAATACAATAGGTCTTAAAGTAATACCTTGTTACATTTCTCACATCGATACTTGTAATTCTTCAAGTGCACCAGGTTGTAGTGGTCCTTCATGTATATGTTCTTTGAAAATACTTTATCACATTCTGGACATGGGATCCTGTTGATAAATTTCTATTTTTAACAAGTAAAGAAAAGAGGGTTTGTTTTATTTGATCAAGCAACAAAACGAGCCAGTCGCCCTGTATGTGGCAATATTTAGCATGGCACATTGTTTGATACCCAAAATGTTAAGTCTAATTACATTAGTAATTTCACTAGCTACAGCCACCCTTCAAACTGGAACAGAAAAATTTTTGCACACTACTGTTTGGTATAGGAATTGCTATAGTTACCTGCCTAAATGATCTCTTGCATCTTAAAAATTGACATACATGATCACCTAAATCAATTAAAGGAAAATTATGCTGCATGTACATAACAATGTGGTGAGTAAGATTTTCATACATCACCACGAGGTTTTATACTGGTATTAGACAACAGTTCTTCTTCTTTTTACTCTTGCACTTCTCTCAGCTATGTGGGGTCAGCACAGTTCAACAACAGTCTGTAGTCTTGGACAACAGTTTTTATTTTACTCAATTGTTTTTTGGTTAAGTAATGTGCAATGTCTTCATTACAAGCGCAGAGTGGAATTACCTGTCAGATGGACAGGAGACCCAGTGAAGATAGCAGAGCCGTTGCAGTTGAAAAGGATTAGTCTTGATTGAAATCAATGTCCAACAGTGGATGGTGGCAGATGAATATAATATTGACTCTTTATTTAATAATAATAATATTAAATGTTTAAGAATGTTATCTCTGAAACCATTGCTTCAAGGCTCAACAAGTTTTTTTTCATCAACTGGCAGAGAGCAGATCTGATGTACCGCTGCACCTATTTCCACTTCTAAACAGCAAATATTACTGTATTCCAGTTTAAAGGTTGTTGTAACTAGTGTATTGGTGTAACAAGATTTGAGATTTTCAAAATGGCTAGAGCATTGTGATACTATTAGAAAATCAGTTCATGCATAGGGGTGATCAATTACCACCAGGCTAAGCAGTCTTGTAGAAAAGCTGTTTAATTAATCCACACAAGCTCACCTCAATTTTTTACGCGGCCTATGCTTTGCGCTGTTTGCCAAGTGCCACCTGTATCGGTATCTGTCTGGATACCTTCTGTCACACTCCACGCAGTATGCAGGCGAGGACGGCCTACCATGATGAATTTTGTTATGAAGCCATAGCCCATTGGAACGGGCGAAACGTTTCGAGCATGGTTTGCATTCGAACGGCGTGTGCTGCTTCCTATAACATTATAAAAGTTAAAACTTTTATATATTCATATATTTAGGTAAATGTTGCCAGAGATCATCTAGTTTGCTACTACAGCAGCGCCATTTTCTTCAAATAGTAGTATGCAAACATAACCGTGTTCCAATTTAAAAGGTGCTGTAGCTAATATAATTACTGATATAATGAGACTCAACATGACGAAGTCAATGTGGTGCAGTGTATATCATCCTAAGTAGCACTATATGGGCGTGTGGATCACTTACCATCAGATGAAGGTACGTATCATCTCATCAATTTGCTAAATAAAAAAAATAATTATTATTATTATAGAATATTGAGTACATAAATAATATAATAGATATTGTATATATAACTTACTTTATATGATCCTTAACACAGTACTTCATTTTGAAACTAATACCGCAATAGTCACATATAAATTTCTCGTGCCTCTCTTTATAATGTTTAAAGAAATCCCGTCGACTCCTAAAAAACAATAACAAGCTTTAATGATTATTTCTATGTCAGTGTCATGTACACTGCTGAACATATTTCTGTGGATGTGAACAAGGTGAACCAAATATGAGGTGAAGATCGCAGGAAATTAGTATAGATCTTTATGGAGGCCTAAAATGTCTTGTAGTGGGTGCCTATGGGCTGATGATGATGTATACCCACAATGGATATATAACACTTCTGAACAAACTATATTTAGAATTATAAAAAAAAGACAAAGAAATTAACCTAAAATCCCAAACATATGATTTAAAAAAAATATAACAGTTTATTACATATTAATGATAAAGAATGTATTTTTGGTACATATCGGTGCAAAGTTTTAAAAATCATGCAAACAATTTATCAAAATAAAAATTCATTAATCATAACTTTTAAATTCCGTTTAAAAATGATTTTTTTTTAATTCAAGCTTGTTTTTATTATTTTTATGAGGGTACAAATACATAGCACAGGCTGCAATAATACGGTGGCATTCCGATCTTTCTAAAAGTTGTCGAGCTCACCAAGAAATACAAGAGGATTCTTATTTTTATAAGAACCTCAACCCTACCATTTGTAATAAGTGAGTACTTATAAAACATTTCTAAAGCCATTTCTTCGACATAAATAAAATTTAGCATAAAGCAAAATAAAATTCAGTTACACTTACCCATAGAGTAAACCACATTTTAAACATTGCAACACTTTATGATCTTTCAAATGACGCCATCTTTGATTTTTATTAACACATACTTGATCACAAATTCTACACTTGTGTACATAATGATGATCGTTTATATGAGCAGTCAATTGATCTTTATTTGGTAAATTATTGTGACATACACCACAAATATATGATTCAACCTAAAAGAAAATTTATTTTATATTACCTTTTGTAATTTGTAAAAACTTACACCATAGACTTATACATATGTACATGATTATGGTGTAAATTTTTAAATGGATTATCATGGATTAATTCATAAAATAGATTAATATTTTCTATTAACACCCTAGATTAGGCAAGTGACATTCCTTAGAATAGGTGCATATGGCCTGCCATTGACAGTAGATAATGGTGATATGATATATGATAGTGTAATGCTCTATACCCCATACCACCCTTCAAGAAGTAATTTGTTTTTCTTTTTGTAATGTTTATGAGAAGCAAGCAAGACGTATTCTGTTTTATCATTGTTACCTTAAATATTATACTTAACCGAATACTCAAGTTTAGATGAAAATTAAAATGCGACACTTCAAGTATTACAGTAGGTACAACAAAACTTCTAAGCTATCTCAATTTTTATAGGTTTGCTTGGAATTATTACTGCTATAAAAAACACACCTCACCATGACATTTCAAAGTGTGCACCTCCAATAACTTTCTCTTTTTAAAACCAATCCCACATTCTTTACATTTGAATTTTTCAAAATGTTTATCTGCCATTTCATTCTTGAGATTATTAAAAATTTCCATTTCTGATAAAGTAATCTTTGAGAAAATTTTGCACCAAGATTTTCTATCAATAATTTTAAATTTAGGTTTCTTGTTGAGCAATGCCCTCTTTTCTGCCCATTTGTTTATTTTCTTTTTGTCAATGGCTTTATTTCCAATTTTCAAAACATTAACATCAATGTTGTTTTTCATTTGATCATTTTCAAAATTACTAGTACTTTTGATTGATTCACAATCAGATTGGTCTTTGTTCATCGAAACACAATTTGTTTCTTTATTTAACTTTTGATCAAATACATATATTTGATTTGGCTCATTACTTTTCAGTATTACAGTAGTTAGATCGGACAGTGAATGTAACAAACTCTGAAATAAATAAATTCAACAAATTATTTTTATAAAATGGAAATTAAATTACCCTGATGACAGTTAATAAAAATTTACAATAAATTCTATGAATCAACAATACATTTATAGAGTTCATGGTAATAAAACCTATACTAGAAACAATTGATTTATAAATATTTTTAACTTATCATTACCTTTCGAAAAACAAACAAAAGAACTTTAATCTTAAATAAAAATTACAAAGCCACTGTAAGTACATAATTCATTAAGTAAGTTGTTATTTTGATACAACAATCAGATAATTAAATCAATATTTATTATATAATACAAATAAATGTCAACATCACCATTACCTGTCCTAATATAATATAATTATTGGCCCTTTGCACTTGAATTTGAAATTTTTTCACTTTACGTAACAAAGAATGGCATTCCCAGCATAATAATAACTCCTCATTGATTTTTGATACCTAAAAATTAAAAGAATAGATCATACAGTACTTTAATTCTAACTCATGATTCAAAAGCCCACCAAAGATCCTGTTTATTATAATTTTTTAAAGACTTCGGAATTGAGAGATACTAAAATCTATTTAAAGCATTTTAATTAAAATAGATAAGTAAAATATTCAGCTATAGATAGGTAGGAAATTTACAACTTCCACTCATGGCATATAGATATTAGATTTTCTTATTTGCCCAAGCACCACTACAGCAAGCTACAAAATCTTCCGAACAAGTGCTTGAACACGGCGAAAAGGCGACATAAATAAATGGTGCGATGATACATATATCATATACTTCTATTACATATTTAGAAATATTTTTAGCTAGATAAAGTTTACGGCGGTAACCAAAATTTTAAAATATACAAGACATTTACATACAGAAGTAATACTACGGAATACATCGGCGAATTCTTCGGATGGCACCATTTTTCTTCCAATACTGAGACAAGTCCGACACTGGTCACTAAAGATTTCCTTTATCTCTTCCTTTACTTCTAAGTTAGCCATTTTTGAAAAGATCAATTATTCGTGTAAATAATATTATTTCAAAATTTACCTTAAAGACCACCATAGATAATGTATTAGTATGTACCATAGACAATAGAATAATGGTTTTTAAGTGATAGTTATGCAAAATTCGTAGAATTTCTATTGGTGGTAGATTTTTGTTTTCGGTGACCGTCTAAGCAAATACCATCGCACCTCTTCATGCTACTAAAAAGTAGTGTACAAAAATTTCTTTGTTCTGGTTAGAAGAAGGCTGTAATGAAGTTAAGAGAGTAACAAGAAAATATCTTATTACTCAAGGTGACGGGCACAATTTGGTGAAATGTTATTCTTCCTTAATAGCACCACATTGATGTGGTTGGGAGTATTACTTAATTCAGTATATATGATTTCGATCAATATTGGTCAGTTTTTACTACTTTACGATTATTGCATTTGCGCAAATTCGAATGAATATCTATATATGTGATGATAATTATTTGTATATTTTCGTGTTATAAATGTTGCAACTGACGTAAATTACATTAAATAAAAATGAACAGAACGTATTAATTACTGGCAATACAGCAAAATTCTGTTATTGACACATTTGTATGAGTTCAGTGCTTCTGTGTTTAAATGTCATATGCATAAATTGTTATTTTATTTTATTTGTTTACTAATTCACAAGTTGAATACAATTTTATTAGTTAAGTTTAAATGGAAAAAAATCGTGATAATTAGCATCTGCGTGACATGGAGCAATTTTAATTTTGGTCTATTAATCAAAATGGATTAAAACTTTAAATGTTACCTAAAAATGGGTGAAGTTATATGTCGTGGTTGTTTGAGCCTAGATCGTAATATGGCTCCACTCGGTGATTTATCAGATCTCTTCTTTAAGCTGTCCAAGCTAAAAGTCAGTATTATTTTTTAAGTACAACTTGAAATTATACAATGCTAGAGATGAATTAATGTCGTTTGTGTTTTCAGAGCTCAGAGTACCCTTTGATACAACTGTGCTGGGAGTGTAGAGGTGTTCTAAGAAAGACATATAGGTTTCAGCAAAGAATTCAGCATGCACAGTCATTACTCCAGCAAGCAGGTTTGCATTTGGTACGCATAAATATATTTTCATGTTACTAAACTTATTTGTATTTTATTATACAACAAATAAATTTCACTAAACCACTGCCCTTTAAAGAGGGACAACTATGTTTTCACACTAATTTTTAGTTGTTGAAATTGTTACTGCTTGTGGTAAGTACCTAGATGGTAATAGGTGACAGAGATTAACCACTAGAATATATGACAAATATGTTCTTGGGTAAATAAAAAAATATTCACCATATTTGTAATGATTAGTAACTTCTTTAGTACCATTTTCACTGACCACCATCGACATCTTTGTTTCAGACAATTTCAAAACCATCTACTTTGTCAACACTAGGTACTGTCTTAAATGACAAAATCATAAGCAGACAAGAAAACTATGATATAGAATTTGAGCAGAAGGTACAATTAAAAATTGAGCATAGTATATGCAATTTAGATTCTGAACATTATGATGACAAATTAAATGAAACTAGATGCAGTGATGATGACATGAAAGATTTAAAACAGGAAATTGATCTAGATAAAAAGGTTAATAATACCACCAATCTGAACTTTAAGGATGATAAGAGACATTATAAATATAAAAAATATGCAATTATTACCACCAACAGCTTTGATTATAACAATTTAATCAGATATTTCATTCAAAATAATCTCAATGAAAAGGTAATTGAAGAAGTGCTGGAGAGACGGATGTCCATAATGCATAAGAAGGAGCCATATTATGTATGCAAAGTTTGTGGTGTGGGATTTCAGAAGAATATTGATTTGAAGAGGCATAAGATCATCAGGCATCCACCTGTATGTAAACTGTCATCATCATTATATCATAATTTTTTTTTATTAGGTGCTTACATATGAAATTAGAGTTTTTTAAATTAAAAGTCATTTTTTTTTCTAAAATATATATTATAATATATATATTATATATATTAATTAGAATTAGATAAATATATTAATCAAAGTATGCACCATTCTTATCTATGCACTTTTGCCATCTCATAGGTAGTTCATTGACCCCTTTACTAAAAATACCATGGAGGCGAGAATCAATGAACTCTTTGAAGGTGGCTTGGACTGCCGCATCGGAGTTGAACTTTTTTCTATGTAAGAAGTTGTCCAAATTCTGGAAAAAATGGTAATCTGTTGGGGCAAGGTCCGGGGAGTATGGTGGATATAGCAGACATTCCAAATAGATTAATAGGGTTTTGTCACTTACCCCGAAGTCTGCAGCTATTTCTGCAGTGCTTTGTGATGCATCCGCTTTCACAATAGCCTTTATCTCTTCAATTTTCACTTTGGTCTCCGGCCATCCACGGGGTTAGTTCTGTAGGTTGATATTTCCACAACGAAAATATTGAAATCAAAAAAGTACCATGCTTTCTTTTGCGACACCAGCGCCGTACACATCATTAATCCTTCGAGCTGTTTCTGCAGTACTGGAGCCACGACAGAACTGGTACTCGTAAATATACCAATATTTCTTGTTTTCCTGGTTTCCAATAATGAGGAACAAGCAAATGAATGACTGTTTCCAAAACTCAAATGTACACCAGCTAAATGAATTTATAAATTTGAATTTGGAATTCTTAACCAAAGAGCAGATATTTTAGATCAAAGTGGTCAGTGCGACAAAACGATAATTTCGTATGTAAGGACCTAATTTTATATACTCAAGGATTTAACTATAATCATTATAATTTTTTAATGATAAAATACTAGTCTAAAAATAAGCTATGTATTTCTAAATTAAAAATACCCACATCATATTTAGATGGAAAAATTGGAGCCCATAAACTGTTTCAATCCTGTGATCGTATAATTTGTAGACAATTTTTGTTTTGTTTATCAAAAATAATCTGCCCATAATTATATTGATTAGATTAGGATTAAATACACTGCACCACATTTTGCTTGTTGCTTTGTGACACAAAATACTAAATTTCACCACCCTCAGTAATTATGTGTTTTTAAATTTTCTATTTTCTATTGGGTTTGTTGCAAAATTTAAATTATTAAAAATAATTATATGTAAAATATAAAATAAATTTCTTTTCTAGAAATTTTATTCATATCAAAGGAAAACATATTTATATGTGTTGCCATACTTCAGCCAATGGGACCGTACAAATGCAGCGAGTGTCAGAATAGTGGAAGTATGCCTACTCTGAGAGATCTACACATCCATTGGGAGAGTCATTTGGTCTACAAATGCAAGCTGTGCCCTGAAGTGTGCCGTTCGACAACGGAAGCCAACCATCATTTGTTACAAGTTCACCAGCATACATACCAATGCATAGAATGTACCAATACCTTTGAGTGAGTATATATTTAAAATAAAATAAAAAAAGGTAAACCGTATAGGTAGTAGGTCATAAAGTAGGCACCGATCACCACAATCTATATCTGTTACTAAATAGTAGTTTGCTAAAAGTACTGTGTAAGATTGAGGGGGCTGTGAGATTATTTAAGTTTTAAACTGGTCGAGACTACTATATAAAGTGATGCACCCTCTGAAAACTATGTGGCAATAGTTATGATGATATACACTGCAACACATTGTACTTATATTTCTCTAGCTATAAGTCAGAATACAATAATGTTTACACATTGCACATTGAGTAGTAAGTTCTCTGGTAGCAACTACGATACTGTGGATGGTAAAGAGTGCTTGCACAATATGCTATGGCTACCAGATAATATGGCACCCCTTCCACCACAACTAACCAATACAACATGTGGTGCCAGAATTGAACCAGGGACCTTGTAGAATCAGACAGTTAACTGTATGTTCCGTAAATTTGGGTAAAAAAATTTATTTACAAGAAGTATATTATTATTCGTGTATTTAAACGTATACAGTTTTCAGCGCTTACCGTGAATTCTTCCGTCATTACAAGGACCTTCACGAGAGGATGGTATGCGATCACTGCGGGAAATCTTTCATCAAGAAGAAGTCCTTGGAAACTCATATAAAGTAAGAAATAATCTATGTATATATATATATATATATATATATATATATTTGCAAATAACTATTTTAGCACCAAACTTTTATTCTACTCATCAGACGCAAACACCTTCCACCAATATGCTACACCTGTGGCCGGGTGTACAAGAGTGTCCACGCTCTGGAGTCTCACAGCAGGCTCAGCCATCCCGAGCTCCATTATGACCTTAGCAAGACGGAGCTCTCTTATTGCGTCGAGTGTAACAAACAATTCAACAGCGTCTATACTTACAGACGTCATCTCAGCACGGCGTATATACACAGACCGCCTAAGCCTGTTAGGTAAGGTTAAAGTCCAATCGCATGTAGTTCTAGAACATTCCGGAAAAATAGAATCACGAGTACGACGGCGGGTATACAATAAACCAGCGGTAACTAATTCCGCGGCTACTAGTTTTTTTTTTCTTTTCAACGAAGCGATGAGTCGAGCAGTACGTTCACGGATTAGTAAACGTAGGACTAGTTAGGATGTTATACACTAGCGCATTGCGCTCGTCGCTTTAACACATAAAATGTTAACTATCGTTACCCCAGTAATTTTCCAAGCTACATCTTACTTCAAACCGGAATAGTATTGTTTGCACACTACTGTTTGGCGGCAGAAATAGATTCTACAATGGTACACCTAGTAATACCACTAGTAATAATTTTATTATAATGCCAATACATATTTACATTATAGGGTGGTGTAAGAGGTTCCGCCCAACATCTTACGAAGCCCAAGTCAACCTCGCCTGCAAGCGGTGCACCCTGCTGAATAACAGACGAGGCCCTGACCACCCACCAAACCGCACTGGGCCACCGTGTTGGGTTACCGCCCAGTTTCCTTCAATGAAATCCAACAAACGATGTGGAGATTATTGGGGGAGGCCTATGTCCAGCAGTGGACGTCTCACAACTGATATGGATATGAATACATATTTATTTTTATTCCTTTGTCATTATTAATCATGCGCCTACCGCGCTGTAAAAATTTCATTGTGCACTTTTTTAAAAAAAAAAAAAGGTTCGCTACCACTGGAATAAACGATAGTCATCGGTAATAATTCATATTACATCAATTTTCTAATTTTTATCTAGAATGTTCCATTTTGAATATTTCTTCTGAAGCTTACAATGTATATTTTTCCAGTATACCCTGCCCTGAATGTGGGAAAGTGTTCTCTAGGAAGATTTACATGAACAATCATTACAAGCTGTTCCACATGAAGAAGTCCAGGCACCACTGTGAAGTTTGTGATAAGGTAACATCTGACCTTAACATTGTAGATCTAGTTAAGATGATATACACTGCAACACATGGTACAAGTTGCTTTGAGACATTACATGTTATCTCTAGACGATTGGGAAGTTGACTTAATGGTAAGTGTTCCAGAGGCTCATAACAATGTAGATTTAGGGTGATATACACTACTCCACATTATGCTGGTCGCATTGACGTATAAGATGTTATTTCATAATTAGCAAGATGTTCACCTGATGGCAAATGTTACGCATACCCATAACAATGTAGATCTAGTTAGGATGATATACACTCCACCAATGTGCTCACTGTCTTTGATCATAAGATGTTAACTTCCGTTATATCCGGAAATATCATTAGAAACTTGAAGACATTAGGGCACTGTCAACAAATCTACCACCATTCAGACTTGACAACGGTTAAGTAATTGGTGATGTGGTCGCCAATGGTAAAGATTACAAGTCCATTAACAGCTTATATGCTTTTGTCTTCAATTGAACCATAGTTTCTTTACAAGGTGATTATCCACTGTGTCGTAGAATCAGCGGATTTTTTTATTTATTTAATTAAGCAACGAGACGAATGGAACCTTCGCCTTGTGATAAGTGCTACGTCTACTCAAAACAACGTAGCGCTAATTAAGATAATATATATATTATCACTTTCATCACATTGCGCTCCTTGCCTTGAGACATAAGATGTTGAGTCTTCTTACCCGAGTATTTATAGTAGTTGCAGCACCCTTCAAACCGGAAGACGGTAAGGTATGTACACTTGTTTATCGCCTGTAATAGGCGCTGCGGTGATACCTACCAATAGTGAATCTTAAATATATCCTTGAGTATATTGTGGTTTTGTTTCAGTACTACGTGACAGCGTATGCACTACGCAACCATAGACTACGTGTCCACGAGAAGACCTACCCGCCCAAAGACAAGATATGCGAGATTTGCGGCAGGGGATTTAGTGTAAGTATTTTAAAGTATGATACATCACTTTGATGTTGATGATTGAATAGCGCCGTAGCTAGTGAAATAACTAAGATAACGAGATCTATTGTTATGTATCATTGTGATGCAGTGTATATCATCCTAAGTAGATTTACATCGTTATGAGCCGCAGAATCATTTATACCTTTTAATAAACGTTCTGCTCGTATTGAAACAAGATCTTGCCTCTCAGCAACTAGCACAATTGCAGTGTACATCATTCTAACTAGATCTACATTATATATGTGTACATTACAGACGAATCGTGTGCTGATACATCACAGGCGCACACACACCGGCGAGAAGCCGCACAAGTGTTCGCAGTGTCCCGCCGCATTCGCTCAGCTCTGCGCGAAGAAATCACACGAGAGGTCGCAGCACAAGATCGGCTAAACCATTACAGCGACTCGGATGTAGTGTACCGGCTAAGCTTTTAGATTTGTAGGTACATGGACAAATATCTAGACTTCATATTAAGTAGTATTGCTGCAAGTATGAAAGAATATTCTGGATGCCAATGTGGTGCTAGTTAATATGATAAACACTAGCAGGGAGGTCTCTGTTGCCGGAGACTGTCTAAATACCACCGCATCTTCAGTAATGTTCAAACATCGCTGTGTTCCGATTTGAAGGGCGTTGTAGCTAGAAAATTTCTGGGGTTACGAGACTCAACATCGAATCTCTTAAGGCGACTAGCACAATGTGATGTTGTGTATACATACTAACTAGCGCCACGTTGTTATGGACAGGCTTATCACTTACCATTAGGTGAACGCCACGTTTACTGCATTCTTTGAACACTCTGTATAGTAGAATTATATTACTGCAAGTACCGTGAGCTTGCCAGCTTTAAACAAATTATACCTAGACGGTCACTAGCAACAGAGACCTATCACCAGTATAAAGGCATCAGACTAGCGTAATTTTTTTTTTAAATATTCTAATTAGGATGTAACATATGAAAAAAATATATAAACTATAATTTTATTCGAATGAAAATAAACTGTAATATATGTTTAGCTTTATCACATATATATATAATCATAATTATATACTCCTTTGGAACTTATAAACAGACTATACCGTTGTTGAATAGACAATTCCTACACTGTAATAGTATACAACATATATAAGTAGTATACTACAATACTAAATAAGGAACATATATATATAACAAATAAATTATACTTTTATTCATTTCACAATGATTATGAAAATAACTTTTCAGGCGAAAGGAATACAGAAGTCCAGATATGGAGATATAAGTTGATTTCCTATATCCATACCGAAGTCTTTACCTGTTCATTCTGCAGAAGTAGGAATCCTTGTTCACACCCTCTTCCCTACTCCCTACATAAAAATATAAGGTAATATATGCATACAAATTAAATAATGATTCTTTCTTAATTTAATATTTCATCTTTACATGAAATAAAAATAAAAGATGTTTGCTTTGGACTTATTGTATTTATTAGTTTCTTTGGCAAAAGTAGAAATCATAACTTACACTCACTCTGAAAATGGAGTAGCGTTTCTCCTTTCCATCTAATAAATAAACAAAAAAGAATATTTATATAAATAATTTTTTTTTTGTTTTCTTAAGATCTTCATTATATTTTTTGTTAAAATAAAAATTGAACATTCAGACATTTGTAGAATAGTATTCCACTGGTTCATTCTTTCAGAGAATAAATGCTTCTTAACCCAAAGATAGGTTGGTTACATCTCTCGTAGAAGTGACCAGTTGGAGTAAGTGCCTCGAAGTGGTGACGGTGTTCAGGCAAACGTAGCACGGAACGCCCATTGACCAGTTTTTTTTTATTCCACGAAACGGCCTAATGTTAAGCCTTACGCATTTTTTTTTTGTTTTACGTGCGGGAAATGCCTTGACTTATCTGCCCTCGCGGAGACAAAAACAGGTTGTTGGACTTGCACCAACTAAAACCCCTAAGATGTTCAACCTCGTCGCTTTATGGCAGGGTCACGGAAACGCTCTTGCACACCTCCACGTCCGCCAGTGCTGGCTACACCATGTAGCCTCACCTCGGGAGGGAAGAACACCTCCTTTCCATCTCTGTATCGGCACGCCGGAACACAGCGCGCCATCCTCTCGGCCTCTCTCAGTCACCTGGGCAACAGATCCCCGAATCCGTCACCCAAGAGAGAAAATTCTCCCGACTCCCGGCAGCGGATCTGGTCTTGGATTCCGCCGCCAACCGTTATACGGGCGCGGAATACAAGGAGAGCGGCGCATTGCAATACCGACACTCCTCTCCCTCCGCGACTCCACCTCGGCTGCGTAGGGCAGTATAAACCTGACCGAGTAGGTTCCTCTTAGTTTCACTGTGGGTATCCTACCAACAGCTACTAAGCCCTCCCCCACAACAAGGCGGGAACCTGTTCGGATGGTAAGTCATACGCCTGCCCATAACAATGTGGCGCTATTTAAGATTATATATACTGCATCACATTGCGCTCTTCGCGTTATAAGATGTTAAGTATCGTTACCCCGAGTAATTGCACTAGCTACAGGGCCCTTCAACTACTGTTTGGCAGCACAATTAGGAGCTGCTGTGGTAACTACCTAGACGGTCTTCGGCATCAGAGACCTATCACAAGTAATGGAGCGACGACCTGTGCAGGGTGTCTGGCAGCAACAGTATGCTTATGGCCGAAGATGGCGAAGTGGCATTCCTTAGGAGAGGCCTACGTCCAGCAGTAGACTGCTGCGGACTGTGGATGATGATGAAGCCAAACATCACAACAAAAGTAATATCACTCACCCACTCCTCTTCCACATAGAAGCATATATACAGGACTTAGTGTAAATAAAGCTTTGTTTATAAATCAGTCTCCAGCAATGAATTCTAATCAAGGTCAATGTAACATCTGTTCCTTTCGATAAAGTGGAGGACAAATGTCAATAGTGATGTGGACAGCTGTGATCTTGAAGATCATGTCCAGGATGTAGTCTGAGAGGAAGTAGGAGAGAATATTTACTGTTTAGAAATTGAAGTACTCGGAAGGTAATTGCTTTTCAGGTGTTATTTTTTTACTGTATTGTAGTTATGAAAGAGAACATATTTTCATAAGTCCACCGCTGGACATATTCCAAAAAAAAATACATATTCCTTATTGTATATATTTATAACAATACTGAAGTAAAACATACCGAACCTAACAAATGAAAAATCATCTGATCTATAAATATAAATCTATATTTACAATTTCACTTTTACATAAATTATCATAGATAATATTTTTATTCATTTAACTAATCATTATGCACCATGTAAACACTGGTGGTTGGTGGTCAGGAACTTATTTACTTAAGCTTAACCTCCGCTTAGATATACCATTTATACATTGCAATATGCCGTTGTAAATTATTGATGTTTATATGTAAATGAAAATAAACTTAGTGTGGTGTAGTGGATCAGATCACCTATCAGTTGTGTAGTTACTATTATAAAGCCTAACACATTGTTGACCAGTATCTCTTTAAATACCTCATCTCATATTTTTTTATTCAATTAAGCAATGAGACTAGCCAGATGCTCGACTGACGGAAGTGATATTTCTTTCCATAGCAATTAGTCGCTAGTTAGAATCATGTACACTTAACCGGAATATACTCATCGCCTGAGACACAATATACTCAACACCTCATTACCCCAGTAATTACATTAGCTACAGCTCCCTGCAAACAGGAACACAGTAATGTGTGTACATTACTGTGTCGACTGCAATACACTGTGGTGGTACTATCTAGAGTCTCCGGCAACAGTAATCTACCATCATTAAATCTAAACAATGGTTACAATCAGGTTCATTTAAAAACTTCTCTGTTATAAAATATTTGTCATACTCTTCTTATAATACATTGTTATTAGTATCCAATTCTGTAAATGAAAGTTCTATTGGAAAGATGTGAACCGGATTTTATGAAATAATAGAGAGACAACAATAAATGTATATATATACGTTCAGGCTTGAGCCATGGTTCAAAAGGAGCAAGATGAAGTTCATTATATAGTTTCGCGATATGGCAACTCCTCCTGTCTAAGCTATGGCCTGCAGCGCCTGCACACCATGCAGACTAGTCTCCATACTGTATCTCTCACTCTGAATATATAAAGAAAGAAAGAGAGAGAGAGAGAAACAAAGATACTGCAATCTATAATACATCATTTTACTCTTTTCTCCTTCCTATTTCAATTATTAATAAATAAATCAACCAATCCTCTCTTTCCCTCACTCCTTGTTTATCATAGCACAGTGTATGCATCTTGTTCCCTCAAAAATTAACCAGAAAACAAAGTTTCACCAATACTGCATCTACACTAATACTTGATATTTTTAAAAATTTGTTTAATTTTCAGTTCTAAAGAAACAACTTGGTGAGTATTAGCGCTAGAACAACACAAGTGATAGACTTTAGGATTAAAATTTTCTCATACTAGACAACAATGTGTTAATTATCCCACAACTGAGATTCAGATCTTTCTCTCATAAGTAGAGTTAAACTTTAACAAAGTGATTTTTTGGAATCGTAGATGTTTAAGTACCTTTAGTGTTCTATAGTAGTACTGCCGCCAAAGGCAATATGGGATATGTTAACAAACATATATGTACTTAGAAATTTTCTATAATAAATTTTATTCTTTAGTAGCAAATGATTACCCCACATATGACCAGCACCCGCAGTCAGAGGAATATGTAAGATGAGGTCAGATGTCCTAGTTAATAGGTGATACTCTCTTAAATGATCCATATTGCATTTAGCCATAACATAACATAATTATATATATAATTAATCTTTCGGATAACATATATATTTGAGCCATTACACTATGGTCTGTTGTTTCTCTTATAGAAGACATTGCATTTTAAAAAACATATTTTTATCAAATCTTTGTACCAGATAATATCTAGCATTTCATACCAGTGACATTAAATAAACTACAGTCTTACATCTGCAATGGACAGCCATTGAAGAAAAAAAAAACTCTATATTATATATTCACTATGCTGGCCTTGTGGGATTTGGTACATGTACACAAAAAATTATATTTGTAACATGTTTTTTCATCAGATACTCGGACTTCGTAGGGATTGGAACCCTCACTCATTGTTTTACTTATTATTCAATGTGTACAACTACAAATTTACAAACTGATCTATTTCTGTTTCAGTAATAACAATTATAAGTATCATCATATAACATCCAAATCACGTCCCCACTGCTGGGGCATAGGCCTACCCTCAATACGAGCGCAAATTATAAGTGTAATAGAACTCAATGATTATTGAGTACGGACATTAGATATAGCTATTGCCTCACACATTACTTAGTTATCATAACTGGACTGTTCCCTCCGATAGTAAAAGCAAATATTGTAAACAATAGATGCCTATAAAACCATTATCGTCACAAATATGTTGCCAGTACATAAAAAACATTAAGTTTTATGAGTTGTTAATACTTTAATCATTAATCAATGCACTCTGGGTCTATGAGCTTAGTGTCGAGTGACCTAAGTCAGTAATATGACTAACAGCACTGTATATAACCTGAGACTATATCCATATATATATATATATATATATATATATATATATATATATGGATATAATGAAAATGGGTTTATATTGTTCATCAATCATGTGAAAACTAGTGAATGTATCAAACATGGTAACATGAGCATTAAATGTGATTTATAGATGGAGAGAGGCACTTATTTTTTTAATTTCGTAGACATCACGTCATTTCTAATTAACGTTTATAAACATTTTTATTTGATATTATTTATACAGTTGCTATAGAAAGTAATTTGCGGTAGCTGTTGTGCTCAAAGAAGATTTCAAACAAATTTCAAGTTTAATTTTATATTACAGCCAGCAAAGTGGCTAGGAAATAGCAATACTATATATATGGTGTATAATTTCTGATACACAGATTTGATAATAAAATGCAATTTTAAATTATGTTCTAGATGCAAGAAATGGCCCATAGTACTTGCTCCTTGCAATTTTTACACTGAACCCTTATTTATAATGGATTGTTTTTTAAGTCATTGTCATTATCTACAACAAACTAAGAGCACTCAATAAACAATTTTAATAGGACACTGGTGGTACTTGTGGCATCATGTTACTATATATATACTGACTCTCAGGCTTCACTTGTTGTATTGGCGGATGAGCTATAACATTTGCTATTGGCTGAACAGGCGGAACAGGTTCTGGTGGTTTTTTATTCTTCTTCTCACATTTCTTAAACTTAATACCTAGCTTATTTAATAATATTAGCCTAAGTGATTCCTTACCTCCTCTGTAATTTAGTTCGTGTTTCGCGGCCGCCAATATCTTACCAAGCGTTGGCACTTCTTTTCTGTTTCCGTAACTATTAACGATACCTCTTAGCGCGCACAGTTGATAATAATCTAATTGTACTTTTGTTTTCCTGACTCTTTTCTTTTTGGGACCTGTCATTTTAGTGTGAGTTGCCTCAGCACGCAAGCCGTCCCTTTTTATCCTTTTAATCGTACTCTCAGAAAGCCCTGTCGCAGCACAAGCCCGTTTGACAACGTTATCAACAGGATAAGCATAACCCCTGTTTTGTTTTTCGCTCTCGAAGAATTTTATCACTTTAAATATTATCTCCCTCGCTTGCCCGTCTATGGCCTCCTTTTTCTTTTTTTCCGGTTTTAGCTTTAAATCCTCTAGAGGAGTTACCGTCGTATCAACTGCGTTTGTTTGTAGATTTATTTGATTGGACACAGGCTGCTGTTGTTGATGGGTTTGTTGCTGTTGTTGTTGTTGTTGCTGCTGCTGCTGTTGATGTTGTTGTGTCGATTGTTGTTGTGGGATTGAAATAGAAGTCAAATGTTGATTTAATATAGGTACTTCATGCTGATTCAACATTGGTACTTCGTGCTGATTTAAAATTGGCACTTCATGTAGATGACTCTCCATTATTTAGCACAAATTACAGATAAAACAATAACACAAACAAACTACTGTTCCATATACTAAACATCTAGTTCAAAGTTATGCGGTTATCAATCATTACAAATATTTTTATTTGTATAAAATAATGGCTTCGAAAGAAAAGGGGCCGCCATTTGTGTATAGGGACAGTTAGTGATGTACCTTCTACAGACAGAGCTTAATTTAAATAATCAACGTTTTTTCTTCAATTTTGATTTTATCATTAGCAATACTTTTTTAAAATATGTGTATCTTTATTTTATATTTACCAAAAAATACTGTGATAATTAAGTTTATTATACATGTAGGTAACTATCAAAGTTATTTCACACAATCCAGTAATACACCAAAAATATACGTCACAAAGTAGTTATTAAAGCCCTATAACGTTTTTTGTGTATTAAACTTACAGCAACGTCTTAAATGAATGTTAATTAAAAATTCCTAATCCCGATTAATTTTACTAAATCGAAAAAAAAATATTTCATGGTGCATCAATATAATGTCAGTGATTGTAAATAAACTATTATAAACATGGTGACAAGTTTCTTTTAGAAGCATAAAGATAAAAATGTTTTTATACATTCATTTAAATATATAATGGAATAAATTGTTAATTTGAAACATCTTTTGCCCTTATAAAAATGCATGATGATACTGAAGTAATGTTAAAAAAGATATGCTGTACCTGTTTAAGTACTAACAGAAAACTTTTACAGCTGTGTAGAATAGTTGATGGCGTGAATAACTTATATTGGTTACTATCTTATGATAGTGAAGCGTTTAGGGTGATTACTTTTGTAATTATTAATTTATTAAACAGTAATGGCATTATGTAGCAAAGAGTGAAGTGCTCAAGATAAGTGATCAATGTGGCTTATGGATAGGCGCTAACAAAATACGAAACGCTTTATCTTCTTTCATACTACTACCCTTCATAATACTACTAGTGTCAATAGTTGTGAATCTAATTCAACTTTATAATTTTTTATCAACAATGGGCTAACACTTGACTTAAATGTCACTTGGAATTATACTGTTTTTAATGTTATCCACTCACTACCGTACACACCACACTCCACTCAAATGTTATCAGCCTGAACACAACAATACTCCCAAAGTGCAGATTTACATCAAAGGACTTTTAACTAGACAGGGAAGGTTAAAACACTTCTTTTACTAATCTTTACAACTTGTGGGATTTGAATAATAGCAGGGTTATTTGTAGATGAATAAATGAACTCATTTCCATTCTTTTTTAATAAATAACTGGAATGGTGTCAATGTTAGGAAGAAGTGTATTAATAGAGATTTTTATAGCTGAGTAGTAGAAAAAATATGTTATGATATATAAATAAATATTCTTCTTGACAGGAAGTTTTTCATATGGATACAGCAAATTTGTATATCTGCTGGGAGTGTAAAGCAGTTATGTCAAGAATATGTGGCTTCAGGAGCCAGGCTTGTATTGCACAGAGACACCTGACTAATGTCGCAGAAGGAAGATGTGATGTTGGTAAACATTTTGTGTTATTTTAATATTAGTATTGTCAAAGAATTTATGACTCCCTTTGTTATGTAAATACAATAAATAATTTTTTGGCACCTATTTCACATAAATTGAAGATGCTCAGAAGGTTGAAGGTGGTGGTGTTACTTGCTCACAATTCTCTGGCATGCATATTTTAGCAACTGAAACACTGTAATACTGTGTTATTGGTACATTTATAACATATGGTCAGCACACAAATTTAGAGGTTATATAATAAGCTCTGGTACCTATCTGAATGGTATCCTGCATAAGGAGACTATGATTGCAATTTTCTTGTTACAGAGAACTACAAAGTTTTTGTCAAAGTTAACTCATTCATTGAAAGATACTTATGATTATACATTTGTTTATGCTGATACTCATGAAGCAGTCGTAGATAATTTCATAGACTGTGGGCCTATAATAGATGTTAAAGCAGAGAGTGACTTAGATGACATACCATTGGCGGATCTACATAACAATTTTATAACTGATAATAATATAAATAATGTTAAATATAATTTGAAACTATCTAGGAAGAGTCCAGATTTGAACAGCGGAAGATTAAAAAAGAAATTTAAAGCCAACACTAGTGTAAAGGAAAATAGTGCTTCTTTAAATTGTAGTCAGTTATATTGTTCAATGATGAAGATGAGAGAAGAGGAAATGATGGAAAGCAGAAATTTAAGGAAATGTGCTCCTAATTATATAGATGCGGAGTTCAAATGTGAACATTGCATAGTTAGATTTGAAGTTGAGACTGAATTCAATCAGCATAAAATAGAATTTCACGAAAAGGTTAGTTTTATTTAGATTTCTGATTTATAAAAATTCTTGTAGAACTCTCCATTTAGGTGATCATTGTGACCACGGTCATTGTCATCACCGTCACAGTCACCATCATCATTATTATAATCACTGCTGTCATTATATAGTATCATTATTATCGTCATCATCACTCCCATAATTGTCGTTGTTGTTATCGTTCTGAAGATATTCTATGTATGTACTCTATGTATACTGATTAGTCTAGAATTTTCCCAGATTGTTTAGCCATCTCGAGGATGTGCCTAACATCATTGTGTCTACCGGAAGACAATGTTGGCGTCGTGGCGGCTACCAACGGACGATTCCGTACTAATATTAAGCAGTTGGCTGAAGCAATGATAATGACTTTTTTATTCCAAGATGCAACCAGAGAGCGGAACGTTCATCCGATAGTAAATGATATTCCTGTCCTTAGCAACTTGGCGCTAGTTAGGATGATATGCACTGTTCTACATTACGCTCGTTGCCTTGAGGATAAAGATGTTGGGTCTTGTTACCCCAGTAATTACACTAGCTACAGCATCCTGCAAACCAGAACACAGTAATTTAGGCACACTACTACCTATCTAAACGGTCTTTGGCAACAGAGACACTACCACCTGATCCACCAGTGATGAATAAGCAAATGGTAAACATCTGGTAATTCCAACTCTATAATTTGTAACACAGTCGAGTAGTTAATTTTTGTTAGTTTCGAAAATATTTTGATAATTTTTTTAAAGCAAATAGTTTTTTTTTTTGCAGAAGGATCAATATGCCGAATGTAGTATATGCAAATCGTACGTCAAAATAAGTCGCCTAAACTCCCATAGGAGAGAACATTATTTGAAATACGTCTGCCGTCTCTGTGATCTTGTGACCTTCGGCTCGGTCGACATATTGGATCATTTAATTCGCGTTCACGATGTGAAGGATTCTGTTATACCAACAAAAAAAAAGGTTAATAGTTTTTTTCGTTTATTTTTTATCATTCGATGACGCGACCAGAGCATCTGCCCTAGATAGAGTGGTGCTAATTCAGATGGTGCAGACACCGGGCACGATGTGGTGCAGCTTATACTGCATCATATTGTGCTCGAGGCGTTGACATATTACATGTTAACTTACCACAATAATTTCACACGCTACAGCGTCCTTCAAACCGGAAAATAGCAAAGTTTGCACACTACTGAGGTGGTGCCTAGACTTTTTATAAGATCTATTTCATTGTTAACATCAGCCGACAGACGTCCTCTACTGGGTATAGGTAATACAAAGATCTTCACACCAACCGGTACTTGCTGTCCACATCCAGCGATTTTTTTAACCTTATCTAGATTGTTGGTCCACCAGTATTTGTAGTAAATGATAGCAGATTGAGTTATAATGGGGTAGTAATAACTTACGGGATTCAAGTCAACCTCACCTGCTAGTGGTGTTCCCTGCTGCTAATCATCAAACAAGATTCTGGCTCCCGCCAACTCCCATTGAGCTAGCATAATGGGAATGGCCGTATTCCCACTATATGAACCCTTACATACGACGCCGCTTAGCGCCCGGCGGACCGATCGATGTGGAGATCTTTGGCGGAGGCCTATGTCCAGCAGGCGACGTCTATCAGCTGATGATTGATTGAGTTATAACACTCGGAGAACAAGTGCTGCTGGTATCTGTTACTGGATACCGTTAAAATAGATAATATCACAACGTCTATTTCTATCGCCGAACAGTAGCGTGCAAACATTACTGTGTTCCGGTTTGAAGGGCGCTGTAGCTAATGTAATTACTGGAACAACGGGACTCAGTATCTTATGTCTCACGGCTACGACCACAATGCAGTACGTACCATTTTAACTATTGCTACGTTGTTATGGGCAGGCGTAACACTTGTGGCGATTCTATCACCACCAATCAAGATACCGACGGGCCATATTATGGTACGGATTTGTCTTTGACGACCGTCCTCTCAAATGCATACGAATTGTAAGGATTTTTCATTACTAGTAATCCAAAGTAATACAATTTAATTGTATAGTGTATCCTGTTCTACACGGTTTACACGAATTACTAACAGTACTGGCTATGTCTATCGAACACCAAACACTTACCGTCACCAGACCGTATCCATACATCCATCACAACCTTCATACCGGACTGTCTACGTTCGCAGAGTCATAAGTCGCACGTAATAAAGAACCCGGGCTCGAAGCCGCGACGGAACAAGACCATGATAGACAAACGGACACCGCTAGGATTTTTATGTACAGAGTGCAACAAATATTTCGAGTGAGTATTCCTGTATACACTAACGTAACGTACACCTGATGGTGATGCCACCACCGATACCGCAACTTCTATTCCTGTCGACTATATACGCCCGTCTGTAGCAACGTGGCGCTAGTTTGGATGCTATACAGGTGAAAGGTTTATAGATGTAAGATCTGGAGGGGCTAAAGTATAGCTCGTATCCTATCGATCTATGGAAAACCCATCCAAAGACAATGGCTCTGGAGTTATTAATTTTTTAAATATTTTTCAAAAAATTCACAATTTTCTAGAAAAAAATCATGATTTTATTTCTTACTTTCTACATTAATTTTAATGTAATAATTATTGTTTAATCATTGTTTTATTAAATTAAATTAATAATCATCGCTTAGAAGCTAAAACTTTTAAATTAGGCGTATGTTGCACCATATACCATAGACACAATTTTGTTGGCGCAGTACGAAAAAGTTGAGGTGGATCCACGTGCAGCGTATCCACCGCGAAGGATTCGGGTGCCCCACGTGCGGCAAGAGGTTCCCGTTCAAGAACAACCTGACCAGGCATGAGCAGTTAGTATTGTAATACATTCTTACTACTTATCCAGATATAATGTGTATCTTACTGGTGATAGGTCTCTGTTACCGGAGACCATCTAAGTAGGTACTACTACAGCTTCTTTTTCTGTCATTAGTAGTATGCAAACGTTAGTGTTCCGGTTTGAACAGCGCTGTAGCTAGTGAAATTACTGCGGTAATAAGACACATTATTGGGCTGCGTATATCCTAATTAGCACCACGTTGTTATACACGGGCAATAACCATTGGAGAAAAATAAGCAGCTTATAAGATACAGCCTATTGAATATGCCCACTGCTGGGATTTTCCTTATTCTGTCACAAAATATCTAGCATTAACATTAAAGCGCCAACAGACTACGGAGATTTTGGTGAAGCGTCGTGATGAGCGAGCGAGCGAGATGTCTACTGGTGGTAGGTCTCTGTTGCCGGAGACCATCTAGGTAGGTACTGTGTACATTATCCTAACTAGTGTTGCTTTGTTGTGGGCGGGCGTGTCATTTGCTAACAAGTGAACGTCCCGCTCGTCTCGTCGCTTAATTAGATAAAAAAAGAGGTAACAACTGGAACAGGACGTTATGTTTAACGATAAGAGATAAGCCCGCCTATAATGAAATGACGCTGATTAGAATGATATACACTGCACCGCATTATTTTTTTTTTATTCGCGTAAACGATGACACCAGCGGAACAGTTCATCTGACGATAAGTAAGACGCCCACTCAAAAACAGTATCGCTGATGAAGGTGTTTACACTACACGTTGCCCTTGATGAAGCTATCTATGTATAATATTCAACATAGTCGCCTAGATAATAAAAGTTCACTTGATGCGAAGTCATACTCCTACTCATAACAACGCAGCATTAATTAGGATGATATATAAAGCACTACATTACTCTCGTTGCTTTAAAAACAGATGTTAAATCTCGTTACCGCGGTAATTTCACTAGCTACAGCACCCTTCAAGCAGTCACACAACAAAGTTTACACACGACTGTTTGGCCGCTGCGGCGGTATCATTATTAGCGTCCATACACAGCGTTGGTTTTTTTAATGTAATAAAAGAAATAATTTTGTGGTAAATGCAGAACGCATGCGCCGCCCCCGCCGCGAGTCGAATGCGCGACGTGCCACAAGCGCGTGCGCGCGGACTTGCTGCGCACGCACGCGCGGATACACGGCGAGCGCGAGCGGTACTCGTGCGCGCAGTGCGAGAAGAGCTTCGCCAGCCGCGCTTCCTACGAGCACCACTTGAAGTACACCAGGGTGCACGCGGTCAATGATATAATGAAGTGAGCACACTATATGAAGAAAATAATATATATATATTAATTCACATGCGGTAAAAGTAAACCTTTGTATTCTGGTTAATTCGCGAGGGAATGAGATGATTATACTGCTAAGAAGGTAAACGAGAGAGAGATTCATCACCAATTTTTTTTTAATAATAATAATAACTTTATTTCAAGCTCAAATTATACTCATAATTTTGTTAGTAAACTACTTAATAACTATGTTAGTAATAATGTATATAGACAAGTATTGTCGTTCCTAAAATGATAGCTAGATACAATTGTTCCCCGCCACATGCAGCCCTAGGCAGTCATTAACATACTTATAACCTAGTGAACAGGCAATCATCTCCAGAATGGTGTTAAGGCTGGCCCGCACCCTGCGCATATTTTCCGCATCGTCAGTTAAAAGCAATCGACGCGTGCTTCAGCAAACATCCCTGATGCGCTACAGGAGCGAGGCAACCCCAACAGCACTCTGAATGCGTTGTTATATTGAACGAGAAAAGCGTTATAAGACTTTTGCTTGATTTCTAATGATTATAATCTAAAGGAAGAGTAAAATAAAGATGGGCTTAGTATCATTAACTTTCTAACAGTTTCATTGCAGTATAAAAAATTACTATTAAAAAATAGCCATGTGGAGTTGTGTAAATATCCGAAGTAGTAACTCATTTTTATGGACACGCGTAAAATACATCAAGTTAAAATACTCATCGGCTTTGTCTTTGTATAAAAAAATAAATGTGATGTTGTGTAAATATCTTAAGTGCGGCCCATCGCTATCGCTTGTAGTTGGAAATGTACGTAACCCCGCTACTATTCCTCATCAGATTATATTTGACAGGTATAAATGTTCAGCGTGCGACAAGAGCTACAAGTCCAAGGGTGAGCTGAGGGACCATATCAACTACCAGCACATGGGGAAGACACAGCACAAATGTCCTGTATGCGGGAAGGTTAGTCATATCATCTACTAGCTACCTCAATGTTCCTATTATTGGATTCAACCAGGAGTCTAAAAGCCATTCGAACATTACTGTTAATCTTGGAACATCTGCTTTCATGATGGTGTCCTTCACCAGAAACTGATGCTCTGTGAGCAACCGGCCTACACGTTTTTGTAAGACCATCTTTGCTTTAAAATTCACTTAATTTTAAGTGACAAAGGAGCCCTCGAATATGATACGCGCTCTCATATATTGACTGATGAAACATATCGTTGGTACAGATTCACAATATGAAGGTGGTAGCTGAAGTGGTTTTGAAGAAAATTCATCAACAATTAAAGTATTCGCATACCGCCTCGGAAGCGAACTGGAGACCTCCGTAGTCACTAAGTCATGAAAGCATTTAAAATTGTTTACACGTATTAAGGAGTCGTAATTGCGCAGGCGCTTGCGACTCGGCGTTGCGTCACGCGGCACGTGAAACGGGCGCATGACGGCATCAAGGAGAGCGAAAGGGACAAAATATGCCAACAGTGCGGGAAAGCATTCAGGGTAAATGTTATAGTATTGTTATCTCCAACATTTTATTTATATATTTACTGGTGGTAGGTCTTCGTTGGTGGAGCCATGTAGTCTCGGGCTAGTAAGAATGAGACTAAAGTAAGCCCTGCTTGACGTAGAAGGCGACTAAAAGGGTCTGGGAGTTTCGCGGGCCTTGTGAGTGGAGGCGCTTATTGCTCAACAAGCGAATTTGTGGTGGGACAGCCTAGGAGGGTTAAACCCTTCCTCAGAGACGTGTTCATAGAAAGTGTAGAGAGGCACCGGTGCGTTCTATAAGAGATCTTGGAACCTCCGAATGCACTGATGCAGAGCACCGAGAGGGATTTAGTGAGTAAAAATCTCAGATAACCCTGACTTCCCCCCAGGAGTAGGGTATTTTTCGAAGATCTCCCCCGGAACAAAAAAAAAGGTCTCTGTTGATGGAGACCACAGCAGCTCCGATTGGAGCCGACAAACAGTAGTGTGTAAACGTTACAGGATACACTAAAAGGCATTGTAGCTGGTAAAATTACTGGTGTAACGAGACTTGACATCTTATCTGAAGATGACAAGCATAATACAGTGCAGTGTGTATCATCTTAACTAGCTCGACATTGTTATGGGCAGGCGTATCACTTACTATCAGCAGAACGTCCCTATCGTCTCGTCGCTCGGTTGAATAAAAAAAAAATAGGTTGGCGCGTGATTACGACTACAGCTGAAGGTAAGCGATGTAGACTTAGATGGTAAAGCGCTCTAGTCAAAGAGAAGCCCACTCTAATTCATTTTCAAGATTTCTACGTCATACCTGGGCGGAAACCCTGACGGTAGACTGTTGCATTAGTTCGCTTTATCCTACCTTCTCTACTACCAGACTATCAGAGATCTGATGTCTAAACTTTCGTCATTATCATATCGACCTAAAGTCTTTCACTGAAGACAGGAGGTGAAATGGGTCCCGCACAAAACTTACGGGTGCCAAGCCAACCTCACCTGTTCGTGGTGCACCTTGATAAATCAACAAACGAGGCTGTAGCTCCTATCAACCCGCATTGGGCCAGTATGATGAGAAATGACCCAAATGGCGCAGGGACGATCGATGTCAGAACCTTTGGAGGAGGCCTATATCCAGGAGTGTATGTCTATTGGCTGATGATGATGATGATAATGAACACGGGCCTCCTTAATTTAACACATCTGTTAAAAAATCTTTTTACTTGTTCCGTTGCAAGGAACAGGGGCTAAGTTTGACACTTGTGTTACCATTTCAAATCTTTCTTTCCGTTTCTTTCTACCACTCCAGTTAACTCTTTCTCACGTTAAATATTTTTATTCCAAACATTCCATTATTCTTTTATTCATCACCTGCTGCGGTGGTTGCTAAACGATATCCAGTTACCACCAGTAAATTTTCGTATGTTTAATAAAAAAAAGTATTTGTTTAGTTTTACTTTCAGCTGAATATAATTCCATTTTTTTTTATCAGGATAAAAAGGGTTTACGGGAACACGAATTAATCCACACGGGCGAGAGACCGCTCTCGTGCGAGATCTGCGGCTGCACGTTCAGACAAAACGCAACCTTGTACACACACAAAAAGAGAGTACACAAAATATACCCGAAGAGAAAACAAGTGGAGTTGATGGAGAGTGAGATACGAAACACGTAGCCGGTTCGTTACATATTTGACGGATTGATGAATCTCACATATTTTTGGATTTAAATCGAATGTGTTACATCAAAGTGGCACAATAATACTTTCATGGGCATAGTAGTGCTAACGGAATCCTTCAGGAAGGGTTTTGGTGGATAAGAATTACACTTAAGTCACAGACTCTGTGATATTCGAGTGTCAAATGAGGGTAATATGATTTGAAATAAAGAATTGAAGGTAGTATAAAAATCAACAACAAGTACATCGAAAGCTCAGTTTCCACTCATCATCATCATTGCCATTATCATCATCGTTATCCCTGTCGTTGTCGTTGACGTTATCGTCATTGCCGTCATAATCACCCCTACCATTATCATCATAATCACCCCTACCATTATCATCATAATCACCCCCACCATTATCATCATAATCACCCCCACCATTATCATCATAATCACCCCCACCATTATCATCATAATCACCCCCACCATTATCATCATAATCACCCCCACCATTATCATCATAATCACCCCCACCATTATCATCATAATCACCCCCACCATTATCATCATCATCACCCCCACCATTATCATCATAATCACCCCCACCATTATCATCATAATCACCCCCACCATTATCATCATCGTCGTCGTCATCAACATAATCATCATTATCATCGTCATTAATATATGTTATTAAAAACACCTTGATGAATCTTCATGTAAGATAAAATACTGAAAAAATTTGGTTCTGGATAGTTTTTAATTTTAAAAAAAGGTTAGATTCTTAAAATATAGACTAGAATACGGATGGAATTTCTAATAAAAAAAATATATTTAAATGTTTCACTCACAAAATATCTTCTGTTCTAAACTATTTTACAAAATTTTCTTTAATTTTTGCTGTTTGAAAAAATAAATAAAAACGTCTATATATCATAAATTATTTTGTTGTCTGTGGTAAACTATAGTAGCGTCTCTTTTTGCAACTAATATAACTTTAACACGTTACTGGTGGCAGATAGGTTGCTGGAGACCGTCTAGGTATGTATCACTGTAGCTTCTATTTTTGCCGCCACACATTACCGTGTTGGGGATCGAAGGGCGCTGTAGCTAATAAAATTACGTAAATAATTAAATATCTCTTAAAGTGACGAGCACAATGTGGTGCAGTGTACGTCGCCCTAATTATTCATCCAAATTAAACACTAATATTATTTAAAAATTATAACCTGTAGATTTAATTTTTTTAGTTTAAATATGCAACTTTTAATTATAACAATATAATAAATTTTAATTCAATAAGCTATTAAATAATTTGAATAACAGCTCGAGTATCGCGGTTGCTAAAGAAATTCGTAAGTTGTGCAGTTGGTGTCGGTTAAAAAATCTGTTACGATAACTTTATCGCTGTCAGGTGTCAGGTGTCAACAATAGAAGCTCGGAGCCAGTCTCATCATTTAACACCATGTGAAATTCTAAGGCGCTCTTCTATTAAATATTAGGGCTAGAAACCAAGTTTCAAAATACTTTAAAGTATTTTATATACACGCCGTCAATACTAAAAAAAATTAATCATTCCATATACTTAGAGGGCGAACACTTACAATTCAATCTAGTGCAATAGGTCTAAATATTTTCTGAATTAATAGTGAAAAGAGATCGGCTGGAATAGCAAAATTATTCGTGCATAACGAAAATACTTTTTAGATCTTACGCTGTGGTGTCCTCGGTTTTCAATTAACTACTAGTAAGCTAAAATATGAGGTCTGTCCAACAGTGGATGTCTATCGGCTGATGATGATGAAGCTTAAGTAGTCTTGCATATAATATACGTTATGTTAAAGACACGTATGTAAGAGTACGTAATGGACAAGATAAAAATTCTCGACTGTTTGTGTTTTCCAGAATGCCATTAAAAATATATGCACAGGAGTGTATTGCTCAGATACTAGGTACTCAGGTACTTGGTGTTCGTACATGATACTCAAATACCTGGTTTTAAAAGCTTCGCATAGACGCGTCTATGCGCTTTGTCTGTGAAGAGAGTTTTTGCTAATTACACCCTAATTTTATTTCCCTTCATATTTTAATTAAAGAAACGGTTTAAATTTGATTTTAAGTGTGATAATTATTAAATAAACATTATAATTCGCCGCCAGTATGAATGAAGTAAAGAATAATCCAGAAACTCAATTCAAGTGTATGTGCTGCTTGGTTGAAGAAGTGCCATTGGTTAATCTTAATGGCTGTCAACATGCCGGATTTTTTAATTATTTATTTCAAAATCAGGCAAGTTAAATACTTTTACGGCATTAAACTGGCGAAAACATTGATTTGATTTAATATAACATGAACGGACATTTTATAAATGATAGGTAGGTAGTATAATAGTAGGTAGATTTTATTTTGCGTAATTAAAACGTTCACAATTTTTTAAATTCTATAATAAATTACTAGTTTAAATGGTATAATATATTAAATGAAATGATAAATTACTTATGGCTAGATATTTAGATAACATCTAATTCTATAAATGTATATTATGTTAGTTTTCAATAGTAAAAATGCTGTTTTTCAACTCATCCATTAATCTTCAGCTAGCTTTTCTTAACATTAACTTTTCATTGTTACCACACAATAATTAATAAAAACATAATAATAATAATAATAATAATTAATAATGCAGTTATTACCAGCCCAAAAGCTGAGAGAAAAAATCCTTCATGATGATAATAATAAAAAACATACTAACAATCATAGAATATAATTATAAAAAATATAATTTAAATTCTCTAACAAGTTTTTTTGAATACTAGATTAAGGGAGAATATTTAGATTACAGTATTTATGTCTTGTGTTGATATAGGTTCAACTTGTTTACTATGTTATGTTTTTAAAATTTTCAGGTCAACATTCAGGGTATGTTCGTTTGTATCTCATGTCACTTTATGATATGCAAGATAGATGATTTTAAACGCCAGGTTGAAGAATGTTATTTTGTACTGAAAAATGTAAGTGCTACATATATTTTGCTTTCCAATGATAATCTTTAAGTTTGTTTAGCAAGGTTCATAGAAAAGTTTATTTCTTAGAACAAATAGTATTTGTTTAGCATAACTTAAATTATCACGATATTTGTTTCCTTGTCTGTAGGACTTATAATGTAATTGTTTTTTGCATAGTTAGTTAGAATTAAACCATGAAACAATCACAATAATTTGTTCACACTATGTAATTTTTTTTATTTTATTTAATTATTTTACATATACATTCAATATAACAATGACATAATATGTTTAAACCTTCAGTAGGTTTATCATCACATTAAGTTTTTTTATATTTACACATAAAAGTTACATGATACATTTACTTACAATACTTATTTTACCCTACCATCAAATTTTTTGACACTGCTACTTGTGACATATTAGTCACAAAGAACCGGTTCTGAGCAAGCAGAACACTGGCCAAAAATTATCCAAAAGATGCTCCAATTTATGTAAAGATATTTAAATGTCAATACATCAAACTAAATTATCTTGTTAGGATAAAAAATTATTGAAGTGGGTAGTATGAATATACTTATGACATTTGCACTTCAATTTGTTTTAGGCTACCTAGCAAGATATATTTTACGGAAACAATATTGTTTCATTGAACATATGTTCATGAAATATTTTTTTTTTTGTTAAATATTTACGAAATGTCATTTTAGTACAAATATAACAATTTTTCTGTGTAATTATATTTTTGATTGCTAGTGGTAGGTTATTTATGAGATGGGGTATTATTAGATATTAATTATTAAAGATGGGCAATAATTTGTTTTTTATTGATGCTCTTGGTGTTAAGTAACTTTTTGGGTGTTAAATTTTTTCTCAAAGGTACTGAATGATGCTTTTATGGGTGAAACTATTATTTGAAATTATCTATATTGAATATTAAATATTTCATTAAAGAAATCGCTCGTAGGTATGCTAATAGCTGCAAAGTCTATAGGTCAAAAAGCTTTCTACAAGCGCCTATTAATAAGTGAAACAGTATCTTACTTTTTATGACAGATTTTTACAATGACTGCTATTATTTGATTACACAGTTTATTGCTGCGTTTATACCATTTAAATCTGTTATTTATAACAAGCCCCCAAAGTGTGTTCTAATGCTTGTGAAATATGTGATGAAGTGCTGATAATATAATTTTTATTTATTCCATTTTACTATCATAAAAAATGTTCAAGTGTAGAAAAGTTTTAATTTTAGTTCACAGTAATTTTTAATTAAAATTTGTTATATATAATGTATTTTCCAGTTTAAAGAAGTTAAACCAAGTCAAGTTAATAATAACTTAGCAATATCAGTGATTAATATATACTCCACTATCAACAATCAATCAATAAAATATGAGTGTATACAAAATGTAGCATCGGATATCAATGTTGGACCGGAGATATCAGCAGAAGTGAAGCAAGAAGACTGCAGTTATAGTTATTCAGATGAAGAGGTAGAGTTACCTTTATTAAAGACTAAGAAAGTAACTGTTAAAAGGGTTAAGAGAGAGAGGAAAATAATTAAAAAGTCATTACCATTGAGACTGGGACCCCAAGTGTACGATGGGAAGATAAAAATTGTTACAATAAGCCATAAGGAGATGATGGAAGAGCGTAGACTTGAGTATTTGAAGGCATCATATGTAAACCTTCCTTATAAATGTGAAAATTGCATCACCGCTTTTGATCATAAACTTACATTGAACTTACATATGGAACAAAGACATGGAACTGTAAGTATTTTTTTGTGAATATTACTCTTTTTAGTAATAAACAATATTGTATAAAGATTGTATTGTTGCTATACAATAATATAACATTTATATTCTTATTTATCAACTGTAGCAATGGCAAAAGGAGGAGGCTCGGGTAATGCTGATGAGAACAGTAATTCTACTCACAGATGGTTGTGATGCTCTCCTAAACTTTTTTGGCATCAGTTGAACTTTTCATTTCTTTTAATAAAAACGAATTTAATTAAATTTTCAGAAGAATGGTGGTCTCGTTTGCGATATTTGCAAGTCTGTGTTGAGTTCCGAGTCTTCGTACAAGGCTCACCAGCAGCGTCATTTAAGGCGGTGAGTGATGTCAACCAGCAGCATTGTTCTTATTATTCGACAACGACACAAGTGAGACATTCGCCTGATGGTAAGTGATACGCTTACCCATAACAATTTGGTGCTAGTTAATGAAATACAATGCATCACATTGTTTATTTATTATGGTGATGTTTGCGCCGCAGTTTTATTGAGAACCACCCAGCAGCTTCATCGGACTCAGGGCTCGCGGATCTTGTATCCGCGAGCTAAAATAATAATAAAAATAAAAAAAGAAACTAAAAATATAATAAAATTAAACCAAAACTTTAAATGAACACAAAAATTCAAAAACTAAACACAAACCTGAAACCAAAACTTAAAAATTAAATATATACCTATATATGTATATAAAGTAGTATGTAAAAGGTAGAGGAGAAAGGTGAGAAAATATTGGATGCGGAAGGGTTGAAGAGTTGGATAGTGCTATAGGGAGAGAGATAAGGGGGGTTTAATTAAATATATACATAGATAAATATACATATCAAAGTCAACCTTGTTCCTCATTCTGCGAATGTGGCTCTTGAAATTTAGCCTTCGGTCTAGGTTAACCCTGAGGTATTTGACCTAGTCTCTCCAAGGGTCAGGATGGTCGAAGAAGTAGATTGATTAGGGAGTGGCGCGCGAATCCGGGATTTCCTCTTTCTTGAGAAATATAGGGCTTCGCTCTTGTCCGGCTTGACATCGATTCTCGAACTTACACAAGCAGTAGCTTGGCTGGTCCGGGGACTCCTTGGTGCCGTGGTCTCCGGTGCATTTAACGCATCGAGGTCCGGCGAAACAGTTCCTGGCAGAGTGACCATATAACTGGCATCTGTGACATTGACCAATGATGCCGCGCTTATGTGGTGGCTCCACTGTGACATTGGTGAGGCCACATCATTTATTGCATTAATATAATATTATATTTACCTTTACGTTGCAAATGGTTGCTTTAAGACACAAGTCTTATTGCCCTAGCAATTCAAAGCATCTTTCAAACTGGAACACAGTAACTTCTGCTTGCTACTATTACTTGTATATGATGAAGGCTGTGGGAGTAATATATAAAAAAGAATTATTACCGACTTGTTTTTTTTTACCACCAGGTATGAATGTGTCGAGTGTGGGAAGCGTTACAACAATGTTTATTCAGTCGTCAAACACTACAAGGAGCAACACGGCACCATAAACTTCCTGTACTCCTGCAGTAGTTGCGAATTTACCACAGAGTGTGTATTCTAATTGAATTTTTTTAAAACTTATAAAGCAAGTAGAATGTTTATCAAATGGTAGTTAAGATAATATACTCTGCACCACATTGTGCATGTCGCCTTGAGACAAAATTTATCCAGTAATTTTACTAGTAATAGGTCCCTTCAAATTGGAACATTAATATCATATTTCCACACTACCACTACTACTATTGGTGCCTACCTAGAATGTCACCGGCAAGAGAGCTCTACCACAGTAATAAATCAGTTTCTATTTACTCCTAGTCTTTCCTTTTAGGAATAGCAACAGAATAAACATCCCGATATAATAGCTATCACGGGGTGCCTGTAACTTTTTAATTAATATTTGTTGTCTGATCTATGAAGAAAGAGTTCATTCCGTGACCATGCTGCTGCAAGCCGATCGAAACGTCGGGATGATAATAATAACTAATATTATTTAAATAAATTTAATAATAATTTTTTTTTATAGATAGAATAATAATATATAATTGATGAAATAATTACAATATTTTATCACAGATCACAAAGGAGCCTGCGCTACCACAGGGACAAGCATAAAGCGAAGGTGCAATGCAATGATTGTGGCAACACCTTTGTTAATTCGACAGTACTGCGGGTGCATATGTTGTGAGTAAATTTTTTTTAACAAATAATCTACAGTAGTCATGAATTCATGGTTCATACAGTGAGCTTGTCTCTGAGGTCTGGTTCTCATATCATTGATAGCTGGAGCATTATATGTAACTAGCCAAGCTGGTGCAGAAAAACAAACCCGTATCCCAAACTCTTTATGGTAACCCTAGGAATGAACTGAGGAATTCAATTGGAATGGAATGGAATTCAATCAAGCAATTGGTTTTTTTTTTTCAACGTATGTAACAAAATGCTAACGGTCGCACACCCCGTAACCAAAAGGGCCGGTAACAGGGTGGTGTCGGACTCCAACCGACTAAAAAGCTTCACACGGTATTACAATCACTTCTGAAATAATGCACGGGGGTCACGGGATAATATCGAGCAGTACTTCCACAACCCCCGACCGGAATCAAGCAATTGGTTGGCCTTTGCACTGTAGAGGCCATTTAATATATGTGTAATTATGGCGAAGAAAGTGATATGAATTCAACTATTACCATCACACCAGTAGAGTCACGCACTTTCCTGAGTAAGCACTGCCGTAGCGCCTACTTCCACCAACAAACAGTCGTGTAGCAAACATTACCTTGTTTTGGCCTGAAAGCTGTTGTAGCTACATAAATTACTTGACATCTCGTCTCAAAGTGAGAAGCACATGCAGTGTATATCTTCATAACGCCTCATTGTCACTAATACCACTTACCATCAGGCGAATATTTCGTTCGTATCGTTGTTTAGTCAAATAAAAGAGCTGATCATGGTTAATCTCTTTTGAAAACCATCTAAGTATATACCACCGCTGCTCTATTTTTGCTATATGACTAATGTGGTGCTGTGTATATAATCTTTATTAGGGCTGGTGTCTTATAAGCAGCCTCATCATTTACCATCAGGAGACCGACATACCTACTCTTATCGCTATGAAAATGAAGCAACACTTTGATCTCCACTCTCTTTCTTTGATCTCCATATTCTTGTTAGATTATCATTATAAAAATACACGTTTTAGCTTTTTACTAATTTACCATCCACCAGCACCGTCCACCGGCAGTCGGACCGCGTTTACTCATGCGAAGTATGCGGAAAACGTTACCACGCTAAGTCGAGCCTCGTGGCGCACAAGGCCAGGCACGACGGCGCGTCTACCAGCGACACTTTTTGCGCGGTATGCGGCACCCATTTCCGCTCTCAGCTGGGGCTGAAGCATCATCTGAAGACACATTCGAAACACATAAGGGACTCGGATAAACGGTTAGTATATAATAGCTTAATATATTTTGTTTGCAATAAGCAGATTAGTATCGTTAAATTCCTGTCTCAAAGCGATGAGCATAATGAGGTGGTGGTGTGGTGTATACCATCCTAACTAGATCAACATTATTATGGACTCATCCTTCACCCCTTTATAAATATATATTACTGGTGGTAGGTCTGTGTTACCATAGATCATCTAAGTTAGGTAACAACACATGGTACAACTTGGTAATGGGACATATAATTTATAGCTCAAGGTATGTGCAGTGTATCATCCTAACTAGCACCAAGTTGTTATAGGCACATGTATTAGTTATTATCAAGTGAACGTCTCTCAACATTGATTAAAAAATATTCATCATCATTATCAGCGGAAAGAGTCTTCATTGTCCGCACTTCAATCGGTCCTTCATTGTCCGCGTCCAGCAGTTTAGCGGTACAATATTTTTTTTTATTCAACCAAGCAACGAGACCAGCGGGACGTTCACCTGATGTTAAGTGATACGCCTTCCTATAACAACCTGGCGCTAGTTAAGATGGTATACATAGAACCTCATTTCGCTTGCCGCCTTGAGACATAGAATGAAATTAAGTCTTGTTGCCTTAGTAATTTTTTTTTTAAATTTTCCTGAGAAAAATGAGGGAAATAAAGAAGATGGTAAAAAAATTGTGTAAATAGGCTCCAGCCCAACAAAACTGGAGAGAAAGCTTTTAAAAACATACTACTGTTTGACGGCAGAAATAGAACGACGACGATGGTGGTACTTACTTAGACGGTCTTCGACAACAGATAACTACCACCAGTGAAAATCTGCCTGATTCAAAGTTGTAATATTCTGATTTATTTTCACAGATACGCTTGCAGTGACTGCGGATTGAAGTTCCTGACGAAGGGATTGTTGCAGGAGCACATTGACTGGGTGCACCTGAAGAAAGCAAAACACGAGTGCAATAAATGTCCCAAGGTAATTGTTTAAATATACCACTGCAAATGGAAAAGTCAACATTTAAACATATGGGGTTTTTTTTTCTAGTGATACATTGTATGTCATCTGGTGTAGAACTAGTACTAAAAGTAATTTTTTTTATTCGAAGTTTGTATTAACAAAAGCCTTGTATCAATACCCTATTTTTCTTAGTAAAACTTAAGTTTGGTAGACGTACATACATTTTTTAGCAAGTTTGCTGAAATAGATTATTAAACTGCTTTCTCATCTCGCTTGTTGTTCTATTCATCCCTTTTCTAATCTCATGTCTTATTCTGATTTTCACGTCTCTCTTCATATCTCTACAAATCTAATCGATCTTCATAATTCCACGACTTTTTAAAAATTGTTTTTTTCGGCAGGTGTTCAAAAACAACTCCGGCTTACAGAAGCATATAAATTACGTCCACGAGAAGAAACGACCGCCGCGGAACAAGATATGCGACCATTGCGGGCGAGGTTTCACTGTACGTCGCTTTATTATCTCAGGCATAGTGATTCTATCTTCTATGGGCTCTTGGCCTAAATTATATATCGCTGAATATTAACGTGTTCACAATATCAGGGTGGTCACTAGCTAGCAACCTTACCATTATCCGAACTACAACATATATATGGCTTCGAGAATGAGATCAGAGAGCTCCGAGTTACAAGGCAAACAATGACTACAAAAAAAGTGGTTAAGATGTCGTTATTTCATAATAACATTCTGTTATATTTAGCCAGAGTGGAGTGATACTCCTTGCTCACAACAATGTGGCTTTAGACAACACCTTAACGGTTTGCTAGGTGAGAGCTTGATTCCACACTCTACATCGTGAGTCTTTTATCCGCTACTAACTATGGGCTTTACTAACGATTCCTATTGCGATCGGGCCGAAATGTAGTGTTTATGAAAACCTATCATTGGGGAGAGAAGGATGTGGGTCTTAAAGATTACGTTTTTCGTCAGACGCTGTCGATTCTGCGCGCTCACGTCCGCACCCACACGGGCGAGCGGCCCCTGCGCTGCGGCCACTGCACCGCCACCTTCGCCCACCCCGCCGCACGGTACACGCACACAAAACTATTGCATACAAATAACAAATGAACAAATGTTTCAACGATGTTTTATTTTTTAATACATTTCTCTAGTTGAACCTGGAAGACATTCTACCAATATATATTGATATTGGTACAAACGAATACTATCAAATAATGCACTAGTAATAATTTTGTTACAAATTAATCCTAATTGGTTTTTTTTGTACCGAAAAATATTTTTTTTTTATACTATTACGCATTTTTCCCAGCAGGGTAAGCAGAGGCGAATAAACACGCATTTTTCGCCAGATGTGGTCAGATGTGGTCCATGGAACAGAGGGCGAGCCTATTCCTACTTTATTGGGGCCACCACACACACACAAAGATATTTTCAGTGTGCTGGTTTCCTCACGATGTTTTCCTTCACCGTGAAGTACGTGGTAATTGTAACAATATGCACGTTAGGCATTGAACAACTGCCTAAGAGTTGCATGCCCCGGCCGGGATTAGAACCCTCGTCATTTGATTGCGATGTCCGAGTTCATGCCGTTGAGCCACCACGACCACCGAAAAATAAAATACTCTACGAAGTCTGTAATGTTTAAGGATTATGTCTAGATTAAATCGAAAAAGTGATGAATTGAACATAAGTGAAAAAGTATTCAGTTTCAGTTCAGAAGAAAGTAATTATATTCTGTTGTTTAGTTTGGCATAATATGGTCGAATTTCGATTAGGGAGATTTGGGGTAATGATGTTCATATCGAAGGTTGAAGTATCAGTTTTAATTAGAATTTTAGTAAATTGGGTATTTGGTGTCTATAAGTGAAAAGCTACTCATTTACAGTTCTGTACAACGTAATTATATTCTGTTGTTTAGTTTGGCATAATACGGTCGAATTTCGATTAGGGAGTTTTGGGGTAATGATGTTCATATTGAAGGTTGAAGTATCAGTTTTAATTAGAATTTTAGTAAATTGGGTATTTGGTGTCTATAAGTGAAAAGCTACTCATTTACAGTTCTGTACAACGTAATTATATTCTGTTGTTTAGTTTGGCATAATACGGTCGAATTTCGATTAGGGAGTTTTGGGGTAATGATGTTCATATCGAAGGTTGATGTATCAGTTTTAATTAGAATTTTAGTAAATTGGGTATTTGGTGTCTATAAGTGAAAAAGCTACTCATTTACAGTTCTGTACAACGTAATTATATTCTGTTGTTCAGTTTGGCATAATATGGTCGAATTTCGATTAGGGAGATTTGGGGTAATGATGTTCATATCGAAGGTTGATGTATCAGTTTTAATTAGAATTTTAGTAAATTGGGTATTTGGTGTCTATAAGTGAAAAGCTACTCATTTACAGTTCTGTACAACGTAATTATATTCTGTTGTTTAGTTTGGCATAATACGGTCGAATTTCGATTAGGGAGTTTTGGGGTAATGATGTTCATATCGAAGGTTGATGTATCAGTTTTAATTAGAATTTTAGTAAATTGGGTATTTGGTGTCTATAAGTGAAAAAGCTACTCATTTACAGTTCTGTACAACGTAATTATATTCTGTTGTTCAGTTTGGCATAATATGGTCGAATTTCGATTAGGGAGATTTGGGGTAATGATGTTCATATCGAAGGTTGAAGTATCAGTTTTAATTAGAATTTTAGTAAATTGGGTATTTGGTGTCTATAAGTGAAAAAGCTACTCATTTACAGTTCTGTACAACGTAATTATATTCTGTTGTTCAGTTTGGCATAATATGGTCGAATTTCGATTAGAGAGATTTGGGGTAATGATGTTCATATCGAAGGTTGAAGTATCAGTTTTAATTAGAATTTTAGTAAATTGGGTATTTGGTGTCTATAAGTGAAAAGCCATTCATTTACAGTTCTGTACAACGTAATTATATTCTGTTGTTCAGTTTGGCATAATATGGTCGAATTTCGATTTGTGGTATATTTGTTCCGAAGGTTGCAAGTATCAGTTTTGAATTTAATAATATAAAATTGGGTATTTGGTGTCTATTATAAATGAAAAGCTAATCAGTTCAGTACAAAGTAATTATATTGTGTTGTTCAGTCTAACAATAATATCTTCGATTTTCGCGCCTTTTCGCAGGGATTACCGCCGCAACTATGGTCGGTCAGTTTACCGGCCGCACTGTACCGTTTGCAGTGCGGCAGGACGGAGCAGTTGACCGCTTTGTGGCTGTTTTTTCCGCAGCGATAGCATTCATCGCTGCGGTCCGAGTCGCTTACTTTACTTTCCCTTCACATGCCCCTTTTCGAGGCACCTGATGCAGCGTTGCGGTCGTCTCTTGAGCAGTGTGACTTGAACAGATACCTATCCAACCAGGAGTCTGCCGCCGTCCACCACCTGTGCCGCAATCACGCTGTCCTGAGGTCAGAGGCGCCGGCCGAGATGCTGCCCGACCGAACCTGATCGGCCGGACAGCCACCCGCTTGCGGCCACTGCAGCGTCGGCGCTCGTGACCGACTCGTCGAGTCCTGAGACCAACTCGGCGCACTACACCGGCCTGGCGATGCGCACGACCTCCTTGCCCAGAGACTGGAGCCTTTTTGCGAGGTTGTCGGTTTTTTCGTCGTCGTCGGCGCTGAGCGGTATTTATAAGATGCGCGCTTCGGTCGGGCATCTTAAACCGTAGCCAGGCAATCCCGAGATCGGTTAGGTTCACTCGCTCTTGTTCTGGGCGTACATAACGCCCTTCGTCATCGCCTCAGGCGCCACAGTCACGACCGCTGCGAACCGCAAGGCCCGCAGCTTTCGCGGCCGGTTCTTCCTACCGCCACTATTGCGCTTATTCTTACGCTCTGCTTCTGCTGACGCTCTGCTGCTGCAGCGGCTTCGGCTACAACTGCTGTCGCCGCTGCTGCTGTTTCGGCGGCAGCTCCTTCGGCCGTTTCAGCTTTCTAGCCACAATGTTCCACCCCTCCTCCACAGCAGGTGGAGCAGACGCAGCCTTGTACTCGCCTGCCGAAGGCGGAAGCTTTTCCGCCGCCTTTTTCGTCTTCCCTTTCCGTTTCCCCTTACCCTCGGGAGCTTTGGGAACGGGGTTCGTGGCCGCGACCGCTTTCGGCGTTGGACCTACATTTTTGGCGGCTGATGCCACCTGCCTTGCCCCAGCTAGCTGGCCGGACAAACGTCTCCGGGAGAAGCTTGTCTTCCAATGATGCCAGGCGCTCCGAGACCTTGGTACCTGCATTATCACGGTCCAACAGATCTCCTCGACCGACATAGTTGCCGGTTCGAAGCAGCCGATGCCGATCGGCGCCGGTGCACCGCTTCTTTGTCGGGCGAGTCGCTTCCTCTCAAGGAGACTTTTCCTGGTTGTGGCGGAACCTCGCTGGTGCACTTGTCGTCCGCCTCCTCCAAGGAGGTCGACAAGCCGTACTGGGACGACGTTGTTGGCGATCCTGCCAAAAGCGGGAGCCGCCTGACGACTAGAACCACCGGCCTCTATACAAAGTTTCATGCGTCTGAACTAATTTTCAAAATATTTTTTTTCCAGTCCTCCGCAGACCTCCTCCGTGGCCTTCTCAAACGCTGCTAGCGCGTCTTCCGGCGATGAAAACTGTATCCCCTTGAGCTGATTTTTAATTTTAGGGAATAAAAAAGAAGTCCCACGGAGCCAAATCAGGACTGTAAAGAGGCTGTCCCAAGACTCTGACCGGTGTAGAGTCCAGGAAGTCCCTCGTGTTGATCGCAGAGTGCGCGGGCGCGTTATCGTGCTAAAGAAGGACACCACGGAGTCCGGTGTTCGGTCGCTTGTTGCTCATTGCAGAAAAAACTTATGGCAGGCATTTTGTGCTGTACCATTCGGCATTGATGCTGCTTTGCTCTCGAAGTGGAATTGAAATTAGGTACCCCGTCAAAGTGAAGAAACTAGCGATCAAAGTTTTCCCTGCGCTTCTCGATCGCTTCACTTTCGTAGGGGTTGGTTCATTTTGAAACAGCCAAACTGTCGACTGACGCTTTGTTTCTGGATCGTATTGATAAATCCAGGATTCGTCACCTGTCACAATGTCGTAAACGCGCCGTGACGAGCCTGCATGAAATGTTTGTATCATATCACGGCACCAATCCACACGGGCCTGCTTCTGAGCTTCGGTGAGGTTGTGCGGCACCCAGCGGGAAACTATCTCCTTACGCGAAGGTGCTCGTGCAAACTTTTGTGAACACTTCCTGAACCAATATGTAATTCGTCTGTTTTGTTGAATTAAATTTTTTACTGCCAGCACACTTTCTGCGGTGACATCCGTCGTAGGACGACCGCTCCTTTGTTCATTCCCCAAAGTAAGCACGACCGCGTTTGAACTCGCTATACCAGTGGTAGATGGTTGCTTTTGAAGGTCCTTCATCCATAAAAGCAATTCGAAGTCGATGAAATGCCTCATCAGGTTTTAAGCCACATTTGAAATCGTAAAAAATCATAGCACGAAAATGTTGTCGACGCAGATCCATTTTTTAATGTGTAAGAAAATTTGAATTGGCTCTCAAAAACTTGGGAAGGGAAATATGAAAATCGAACAGTGGTATTTTTACGTTTAATTATCGAAGTTTTCAAAATAATAATAAGTGACCAGTGTCTTACACATCAAAACTTTCTGAGTGGCCTGGTATATCTCCATTTTTCTTCGGTACAATGTGGAGAGGTGATGTCCAAAGACTTACTTGTTTTGCATAAACGTTGGTGAATCACAAATTTTTTCTTGACTTCGTCATAGTGATGGGGCGTGGCCTGCTGTGGAGAGGTGGGCCAGTTGTTTCTATGAAGTGTTCACCGCATAGTTCCATAGTTGTGAGTCGAGTGACTGTAAGGTAGTCGGCAAGAATCTTGTGCTATTCATCATGTAGATCTATGATACAAACGGTAGGTATATCAACGGCACAGATTTGTTGTTATTGTTGCGAGTTGCGTTTTTCTGTCGATGAGCCTTCTCTTTTCGATGTCGACAATGAGATGGTGGAACTTCAGGAAGTCGCTCCTAGGACCGGTTTCGATACCTTCGTTATGATGAACTTCCATTTGAATACGGTTGGCGGCGTAAAGTTGAAACGGCAGTGGTTTCTCGTGAGAGTTTTCTTCACCTTCACGGTAGCACGGAGATATTATCTCGCCGAAAGGGTGTATTTGCGTGACTAAAGTCACCCTATCCCTAACGAAAAAGCGGTGTGATGAGTTGTTAGTGCCGGTTTCCGCCGCAGCCACCGTTAGTTACTTTTAGTTTTCCGACGTGTTGTCGTACTTGAAACTGCACGGTGGAGTACGTTTCTTCGCATTCATGCCGAAACTATGGTGGTAATAGCAGCATGGGATGGGCGAGATCTTGCGATTTCGTCTCGGTGATGCAAAATAATTTTTGCTCAAAGATGTAAAATAATTGTCAAAAATCAATTTTATGCCACTATTAGGCGGAAGTTTGCTCAATCTAATTAATCGGAGAACAACATCGCCACCAAGTCCAAAATCTTTTTTTTCGGTACTCTTTCCCGTGTATAAGCTGAAAGCTACCATATATCCGGTACTTGCACACATTGCCCAGTTTTTCAAACCAAACCTTATTGGCTTTGCACGGATGAACTGTTTAGCGTAGTGTTTCCCATAGTAAGGGATCATGCTTTCATCTATGCTATACTGTTCATCCATTCCGTAGTGTTTTTGGAATGATTCACCTAGACTTTCAATAATAGGACGTAATTTGTGCAATCTATCTGTAGATTCACCGAGCTCGCTGTTGTCGTTCAAGTGCACGTGTTGAAGAATAATTTCGAACCGATTGCATCTAATGCTATCCTGTAGAATTGTAGGCACGACATTATCTTTGCAAAAATACAATCGTTTTTTTGGCAACTTGACGTAGCCTGACAATAGCATCGCTCCTAATATAACGTAGATCTCGTCTTTCGTTACCATCAAAGATTTATTTTTTTGCAAAGCGTACAGGTTTGTTTGTTTGACTATATATTTGATAAGATCATTGTGAAAAAATAATTTGAAGTATTCTAGTGGATTTTGACATGCTTTACTTTCATCTGACGGTGGCTGTGGACGATATTCAGTACAAATAAAAGCGGGTTCCTCTTTTTTCCAATGTATAGATTTTTTCTTTTTAGCTGGGGGTGCTGACCTTTAGTTGGTTTAGTGCTTATTCCTAGTTCAATACTAGCCTCCCCCGCTGTCAAACTAAGACTGCTGGACTTTGCAGTTCCTTCAGTAGTTGATTTATTTTTCCTTTAGCATTATTATATATAATCTCAAAGCCTGTTCGTATTCGGCGTCGACGGTCATCGTTGTCCTGATAATCTGACCAATACGATTCTAAACTTTTTAAACGATTATGGCAATAATCCGCAGTCTTACGTCTTTACAGTCCTTTTTGAAGTAACGTTCTAAACTTTTAATGCTTGAATAAATTTCTACATGTGCATTATATAATCCCTCCATATTATGCAAATAATAGAAAAGAAAACAAAAAAAATGGACAATCTTACTTTTTCGATGCACCTACTACTGCACTTGCCACTCATTACTGCTTCTGCTATTGATTGCTTCTATTTATTTATTTTATTTTATTTAATATATTTTGTACACACAGCTGTTAGAAGAAACACGATAGTAAGGATACGGAATACAAGGGCACTACTAATTTCATGTTGAAATCTCTTCCAGTACATTTTTATTTTTTTCTCTTCCAATATATTGTTCAGTTCAGTATTGATGTAGTTTTCCGGTAGCTTTTTGAAAAAGGATTGCGCCGTAACCTTTACTACTCGCATCTGTATGTAACTCTATTGGTAGTTCAGGGTCAAACAGTATAACTCGCTCTCCAGCGCTCAAATGATAACGTCAACGTTGAACGATCTTACAAGGTTCTACCAGCTCAATTTCTAGTTCACCGGTTTTTACTCTACTTGTGAGAATGCCTACAACAAATGACTCGCTGAGAAATTTCAAAGAAAAACGGTTCAATTATTCCATTGACAGAATGAGCTGCCCAAACAGTTCCTTTTGGGCTATGCAATGCTTGTTGGTGTTTCAATTTGTCCTCTTGGCGCCCAATAGCGACAGTTTTCAAATGAAAATCAGCTTCATCACTAAACCAAATGGTGTTAACAGTTCGGAATCGGCTTAACATGTTATCACAGAACTGTTTGCATTCTCTGTAGTCATTTGGTTTGAGTGCCTGTACCAATTGGATCTGCAACGGGTGGAATTTAATGTCCAAGCTTTTAATTAATCATAACAATTAAGCTTATTTAGGACAGCTAGGATAGCGGACGATAGTAGCGAACGAGAGCTGGATCAGACGTGCGTTTCACGAGTGCGATCTAGTCAAACTCCGCGTTTGGATGGTTTTGATCTAAGCGGGTTACTTTTATATATGGTTTGTTGGATTATCTCCTCAGATATTGCGAATATTATGGCGTCATTTGATGTATCAGGATTCTTGCTACAAATCGTACTCGATATCCTTTGATCGTCGTCCGATGAATCGTCGAGGTCTTCCATTGCCACAGCGAGACCGACTACAGATTTTTTTATGGCAAGATATGCTGATTTCTTTCAATAGTTATGATAGGCATGTGGTGGTTGAAGGCCAACTGATGTCAAGGTTGGGGGCTATGATCGATAGAAAGTTGAATGTCTTCAAAGCCGAATTGTTCCCCGACAGGGGTCTGAGGTCGCCTTTAGGGAGAAAAACTGTGCCAGTCGACAAGACGCCTGCACAGCTGTCAGAACCGAGCTGGAGCGAAGTGACCAGGCGCAAAGGTAAGGGGTAAGGCAAAGCGAGTCGGCACTCAAATCGAACCCGTACAAAAACAAGGGCAGGGAGCACATCGGAAGGCATAAACGACACAAAACAGGACACCTAGGCCCCCAAAAGGGAAGAAAAAGAAGCGAAAGAAGAAGGCCAAGCTTCCTAAAGTCCAGAAAACTGCAGCGGTGACGGTCACAGTCCCGTCCCCGAGGACGCCACTATGACGTACGCTCAAGTTATGGCGGTGGCTAAACAAAAGGTGAACCTGACCGAACTAGGAATCCCTGGGGTCAAGCAAAAGAAGGCCTTAAACGGTGGTTTACTTCTGGAGGTGGAATGCGAGCAGTGTGCTGATAAAGCAAACGCGCTCGCTACAAAGTTGCAGGAAGCCCTGTTCGAAACGGGAGTCAGAGTAACGCGGCCCCACAAAACGGGTGAGATCCAGGTCAGGACCTGGACGGCTCTATTACCGAGGAGGATGTCGCCGAGCACATCGCTGAAGCCGGCGGTTGCTCAGTGGACACTGAAAATCGGTCACATCCACAGGTGGTCCACGAGACTGGAGACTGCATGGGTTCGATGCCCGCTCATGGTCGAACATAGACTTGCCGTAGAGAAGCGTGTCAAAGTGGGATGGGTGGTCGCCAGAGTCCAAGTACCACCCATTGAAGCCGTGTAGTTAACAACAATTTTTGGCTTCTCCACATTTTGTTGTTCACCTCCTCTTACAAATCTGGTTATTATAATGAATTCAGCGCTATCACTGGTGCTTACGCTGATACAGCGTGACCACCCTTTTATCTTTCCAAGACAATATCATCGTTCTTCTCCTTTTGTAAGCGATCGATTTACTTTCTCCGAATTTGGGTTTATTGGATCAGGTATGCCCTTGCGGTTGATTTTTATTGTACCTGTTAGATGGCATTTCATTTGTAATAATTCTTCCGCCAGGACAATGCTAGTGTAATACCTATCTATATACATATGGTAACCTTGTTATGTACATATGTTATGTTACTTCTTCTGGTATCCCATAAAGTCATTTTTGTCTCTCATCACTCTCTACCACTCGTTTCTTTTTCTTTGTTATATGTCCCGGCATTGTTTGGAATTTTCTAAACGTTTGATTATCCACCAGCTCTCTTGACAGAGCAATTCTAAATTATTTTTATATAACAAATACGCATTAGTTATCGCAACATCTATAAAAAAATTGAATATTCGAGTCCACCACTTGCGACTTCTTCTACCAACAGCACAGTGTGCGATTGACTCCACCCATACGTTTCGGATATTCTGGAATGAGTAAAGGGCGGCTGATAGCTTGGAGCCATCTTTTTGATTCCTGTTGCAAATACCCATCTGTATAATGATGCCAAGGAATGCCTTTAATTCATTTACTGTAACCGGTGTCCAATTTCGTGCATTTTCTTGTTCTGCATATTTATTAGTCTGTATTATTATATTATCCATTAGTTGTACGTCAAAAAACAACTCGAAATTATGTTACTAGTGTTGTCCTCCTTGGTAGGTTTCTGGTACAGCGTAACGGTGAATCATCAAAGCTTTCCAAGTTTGGTCTCAGCATCTGATTCTTCATCGGAAGAAGAAGAAGAAAAGGCTGTGAATGAACTCTAGTAGTTACGGATGGAGAATCATTGACAGCCCTGGATGTTGAAGGTCTAGGAGATTGTGCCAACACGGGACACTCTTGTCTTCTCTTTGTAACAGACTGCCAGGCCTTTTGGTGCATTCTACTGCTAGATGAAGAATTATTTATACATTGTGTAGCATATTTATTTGTTTCTTCATCTATCATCTCTAGTATGTAATCCATGAAGAATGGTATGTATAAAGCAAAAGGGTCATATTACAGTCAGTGTCATATAAAAATTCCTCTTCTTCCGAATATTCATTTATTACTGAAGTTATTTCTTTTACTGCCTGCCATTCTTCATCGCCATCCTCGTTCTCTGATATAATACAAATCGCATCATTTGTACCGCGTTATATGGAGGCCAATAATATCCAAAGACAAGATAAATTATAAATTATTTTTATTGAATTGAAGAGTTTAATAAGGAAATGATACAAAAAAAATTAAACAAAAACTAAACTAAAAAACTGTTTCCAACAAAAACAAGAAAGACTTGTAAAATTATGTAATCTTTCAACACTCATCCTCGCTGTCAGATATGAGTCGTCTAACTCGTGTTCTTGTAATGGGCAAGATGTCTTCCTCACTTAGTTCATCTTCACATTGGTTTTCGATTGTAGCTTTTTTTTCTAACTCCACTAAAAGCTCTCTATAGGGAGCTAAGCAATTTGTTAATTCTCTTTTAAACTTTGCGCTGCGCACCGTTGAATGATCAGTTTGAATGAAATGGTCCGTGCAATAATTCGTCTGAAAGATAACTGGTCCATGTAAGTTATCTCTTGTTTAGTTTTACTGAGCAAAACATGTAGTCGCCAAGCATTTGATATCGCCATATCTAACAGGTAAATATAACCCACCACCACTTTTTTCCTTTTATTGAAATCCGATAAAGGCTGATAGACTGATCCATTTGGTCAACTCCACCCACCCATTCCTTTATTATAGTTGACAAACATTTTAGGTATATTTACGTCAACCTTTTGCTTTCTGATGTTACACCATCGTTTGACTTTGCCCAGAGGCTCTATGTCATCAAAATTAGTTCCCATTGTAACGACATTATTGTCCTTCCAACGTATCATAGTTATCTCATTCTTTGTATCAAAACTATAATCATATTCCGCCCTAGGCTTCTTCTTCATATTTTTTACTGTGATCAAGGGACATTTCTTCGTCCGATTTTCTCGAACGGTTCCAGTACCTCTAAAACCTAGTCTACCCAAATCGAGCAACAATTGATGATTGGTAAAAAAATTATCGAAATATACGATATGCTCTTTAGGAACTACAGGCATTTTAGCCAATAAAGATTTCACGACTCTCGCACCAAGGGTATCATCAGAAGGTTCTGTGGATTTTCCACAATAAACATCAAACGCGTAGCAATAACCATCTGAACTTGTCGCAGCCCAATTGCGATAACCAAATCTTACAGGCTTTCCTTGTATAAATTGTTTTGATGGATGACGCCCAAAATATTTGATCATGGACTCGTCCACAGACAAGCTTTCATGAAATACACCCCACTGACTAGAGTTTGCGTGGCGGGGGCGACACTTTTCGGGGAGAGGTCTTCCTCCTCTACTTCACCTTCTCCCACTCCCCGACGCTCCTCCGGACGCTTCCATCTCTCCTTCCTTACGCATGCTCCTCGCGTTTATGCGAGCCTAGTACTTCGCCGCGCTTAGCGAAGTCGGTCCCGCAGGCCAAGTCCGTGCCTGCCCAAAGCGCTGTGTGAAAACTAGGTAGCGGTACTGTATATACTCTATTACTGCCTAAAATTAAATTTTTTGAATTTTTGATTAAAAATATTTTTAAAACCTATTATTTTTGTACCGCCACCTAGTATCACTGGGAGAAGCCTTACTGATATTTTACCAGTATACCAGGGCCGGATACCAGCCAACCCCGTACAGCTGTTATTTCCCCAAGCAAATAGTGCTCCACCGTATTATTTTTACTATTTTAAAAATGGGGTAACAGCCGTACCGAGTACAGCTGGTATGGGAAAACCACGATAACCGCGCTTATTTGCGGTCCGTGGCTACCCTTGTTCTCCCGGTAACTTCCCCTAGGGGCGAGCTAACGCCCTCGGACAAACAGGAGGATAGAGAATAGAATTTAGAGTTATCCCAATATATTTTGGGATTTTTTAATTTTATTTTTATATTCCAAATAATTTGCCAAATACTTTTTCCACCACTCTCCTGCAATATTTCACAAATATTGCGCAACTTTAGTCTTCACTCATCAGAGAGGCGATGACACCTGCGTCTATCCTCCTTCCAATCTCAATCTCCAAATTCGCTCTATCCACCCCATATAAGGGACAGGAGGTGAGGATGTGCACCACGGTCTGGTCCACTGCTGGGTCACAGAGGCACGCGGGACTCTCCTTGAGCTTAAACCTGTGGAGGTACTCGGAGAATCCTCCGTGCCCAATGAACATCTGGACCAAGACCGTGTCGAGTTCCAGCCGACGAAGTGAGCGATATGCCGACGCGACGTCCGGGAAGAAAATCCTTGTTGTTGGACTTAGCCGGTTAGATTAGCTTAGCTTTATTACTGATCCTTCCCCCACACGCTACCCGGAGGAACTCCCCATACTCTGTGAGAGCTAGCGCTGGTAGAGTAAGTGAATATAACCTTAACAGAATGTAACGATATAATTATCTGCACAATTTTCAACAGCCTAATAAGATCACAAATAAATAAATAATCACATACAATGTTTTATTATTATATATAAATCAGTAAATTTAATCACAGATACAACTTATTATTATTATTATAAAATCTTAATTAAATATAATCAGTCGAAAAACTATTCCTCAATAAGACGAACTATGGACCAGACCGCACTTACGTAACATTCGGTAAACTTCTAGAGCTTCATCGCCAGCAAAGTAACTCTCGGCCAATGTTTGTGCAGTTCCTTGGATTGGACTATCTTCATCTGTAGTCTCCACTAAAGTCTGTGTAGCCGTAGATCTATGAAGATCTGGCGTACTATCGCAGCTTCGTAACTGTGACTGACCCTCAGGCAAATAAGCATGAATGACACTGTATAGTCCACCACACACTTTGGTTTCAGTTTGGATAAGCCAGTTAAGTAGTCCAAACTGTTTGATGGTATTATTCTGTCATCATGTTTTGTAGATAACATTATGACTGTTTTTTTTATTTTGCTATTTTAGGGCTAATTAGGGGAGGAGCCGTGTATGCGGTTGTTTGACCGCGTTTCAGTAATTAATTTCAACACTTAATTTTCAACCTGTTGTTACCTTCCATCCCCTCAGACGTTTTTAAAATATAAATAGACCCTTAAAAACTATTTAGGATCTCATATAATCTTAATTGACGCGACCAGGACGCTGCATACTATTCCTTTTAGTATTATTGATGTTTATGTTTTGGCCATTAATTAATTATTATCATTTGTGATCGTCTCCATGAGGATCTTGTTCTACGTTGTTTATAGTAATATTCGGTTCTTTTAGGTTTATATACAAGGTGGCGCAAAAATAACCTACCGATGTTTTTTGGCTGTTATTTAAAAAAAAATGAAAAACTTTGATTCTTCTTGTGGATTATTTTTATTTGGTTTTTTAATTTTTTTACATCAAGTCGAGAATATGATGTCGTGTAAATGGCCACCGCCACAGCTGATTGTCATTTGAGCCAATCGCAAAATTTATAGCATTTTCTGATAGGAGGATTACTTTTGCGCCACCCTGTAGAAGGATGAATATCTGTTAAGATAGTCTGATGCCGTTTGTGTGGTATATTTTATTATTTATAATCCCTTCACGCTTGTAAAGGGCTCCTCACCTTGTTAAGGGTTTACAACATTTATTAATTCTTAACACCCCGACACAAGTGTATTTAAAAAAAATAAAAATGTGGGAATGGCATACGGCTCCAGTAAACAGGCCCCGCCGTATGCGGTCAGCACCAACCAAATACTGCGCCCCCCCCGAAACAGGGCGAGTTTAATTGGCCTCGGACTGCAGTCCACAGCAAGGTTTACTGGCGAACCAGTAGAAGAGCACTCGGCTCATTGTTAACCCTTAATAATCTAGAGTTTCTACTATTGGTTTTTTTTTATAGGTTGGCTGTACGTATTTTACTGTTGTATAATATTCTTTCCAACGAAATTAAAAAAAAAAATCAAATGTCATTATTGTTTTATTTTATCTATGACATATTACTTGCGCGGCAAAGTGAACAAGTAAACACATTTTACTAAAAGTTTTGTTGAATACAAATTTGATATATTTTCTTTTTCTGAAGAATATAAATACTTTTGAGGTAAGTGAATAAATTATTTTCGCTATGATATAATTATTTTTTGCGAGTGCATGTTTTACTTGAAGAAACTAATGCTATTTTTGTGAGTATCAATTTTGATACTTCAGGCATTCCGCCCTACATAAAACCTACCTACTAATTCTTTAGCTATAAAAACTTTTTGAACTTCCGATTCATTATTTTTCTGCATAGCTTGGTGTTGGGATTACTTTTATTTTAATTTTATTATAGAAATTTATCAAAAATGCGACCAGAAGAGATTGAGAGCATATTGAAGCGGTTAGAAAATGGTGAAATTTCGGAAGACGATTCCACCGACAATGAAGATGACATAGACTATTATTCGAGCCAAAGAGATCGTCTGATGGAGCTAGAAGATGAAGAGGATGTAGGTAATTTTCCTACTGACCCAAACTTGGATGCAGATCCACCTGCAGCAAACGTAGATACCGACATGCAACATAATTTAGAAACTGTTGAACGAAGCCCAACTCCTACAACCAGCAGCCAGAACAACCTGCAAACTGCACCTTTCAACTCTAGAAACTTAGTGTGGAGAGTAAAGAATATGGACATAGTCCAAAATGCTCTCCAGTTTGCTGGAAACACTGAGTATTCACAAGAAATTATGAACTTAGACACTCCTTTTCAGTTTCTTTCTTATTTTTTCGGCGAAGAAATTTTGAGATTTCTAGTGGATGAGTCAAATAAGTATGCAACTTTACAGAACCTGTAACTGCCTTAGAATTATGTAAATTTATTGGAATTCTTATTTTTACTAGTGTATATCATTATCCTAGTGTCGGGTTATACTGGTCAAACATTACAAAGTTTGAACCCATAGCACAAACAATGAATCGCAACAGATTTGATAGAATTCGACAAATTTTTCACATGAATGACGACTCTAAACATTTGCCCATTGACCATCCCCACCACGGCCGACTGCATAAAGTAAGACCAGTGATAGACTGTTTGAACAAGAAATTTATTACTGTACCATTTGTGCATCGTCTATCACTAGACGAGCAAATGTGTTCAACTAAAATTAAACATTTTATGAAACAATAATTACCCAACAAGCCCCACAAGTGGGGATTCAAATTATACGTTTTATGCTCTCTGTCTACAGTTTTGAGATTTACTCAGGATATATAATCCGTATATTAAACGGAAGTTATAGTGGCAGATCGGCCTATGATCAAGAATGGCGCTGTTCACATCACATTCGTCTGACGTCGGGGTCGATAGCTCTCTCCCCGCTGCCCTTAATAATAATTCCGTTCGTGCGGACATCGTCGCTGCGATCGCGCACACAGAGTTGTTGTGTTTTTATTGTACGCACGTTTGGTGATTCGTAGTAATGGAAAGAAATATCGACCCCGAACAATTGATCACACTAGTTCAGGAAAGAGTTGTCCTTTGGGACAAAACTCTAAATGATTACAAAGATAGGCAACTGAAAATAGCTGCTTGGCGGGAAGTTTGCTGCCTACTCATACCTGATTTTATCAATTTGGGTGAAAAATAAAGACAATCATGTGGTAAGTGTTTGAAGTTATTTATTTAATAATATACGTAAAAAATTAAAAACATAAATATTAACCATGCGCTTCTGGTTGCCAAGGCAACGAGCCTATTGTTGAAATGAAGTAGTTTGCAAATTCAGACCGTATATCATTTGCAATAGGACCACCACGTGGATTACAGTTTTGCAGTTGTACTTGTTCTTGCATCGGATTTTCTGCCGCATACTGAATATCTTCAAAGTTCCGACCGTCCTTTTCTCTTACAAAATTGTGTAATACTGTACACGCTTTTACAATTTCGATAGCCGTACCTGGGTGGACATCCAGTGGCCGATGAAATATTCTCCATTTATTTGCTAAAATGCCGAATGCGCGCGCATTCAACGTACCTTCTTGCCCGACTTAAGCGATAGTTAAATATTTTTTTCATGTGGTCCAAATGAGTGCCTCCAAAAGGTCTTAACAAATTTGTTGACAGAGGGAAAGCCTCATCGCCCACGAGAACATAAGGCATATCATTTTGAAGTGTTGCATGTAGAGGCCTTGGTTTTGGTATATTTAAACTACCATCATTCAGTTTCTTCCACATGGTCGACTCCTTGAATATTGAAGAATCGCATTCTTTTCCATACGAGCCAACACTCATAAAAATGAAACGATATTCTGCATCAACAACGGCTAGTAAAACAAATGAAAAATAAATAATCTTTGTAATTGAAATACATCGAGCCACTATTATTTGGTTTCACCACTCGTTATGTGCTTGCCATCAACAGCTCCAAGACAGTGCGGAAATTTGGCTTTCATATCAAAACTTTTTGCAATTTCCAACCATTTGCTCTCATTATCAGGAATTTTCATGAACTCGTCTCTTAATACATCCCAGATAGTGGAACTAATTTCTTTGCAGATTTTACTAATAGTTGACACACCAACTCTGTAACTATAGTGCAATTCTTTGAAGGAACAACCCGATGCGCAATATCTGTAAAATAATAAAGTAGGTAAGATAATTAACTTTTCTATATGTATCTATTGTAATTGCAGGTAAACAAGTATCTACAAAGTGGTCGAATCTACGAGATGCCTGGATGCGGGCAAATAAAAATGAAGTCAAAAAATCCGGAGCAGGGGCTAAGTTTTCAAAGCCATATATATATATATAAAGAACAGCTGAGTTCTTTGCAAAAAGTGGCCGAGCCTAATCGCAATCATGATTCTGTCAAGAAGCGTCCAACAGATACATCTCCTGAGCCATCAGCGGCCAATAAAACAGATATGAATTCAGAGCTGCCATTATCAAGTACTTCCAAAAAGCCCAAGACCCTCGATGATAAAATGAGCCAGTTTTTAGATAGCAGGCTACAGTCAGACAAAAGTAACGAACATCCAATGCTCTCTTTTTTCAAAGGAGTTCTGCCGAGTGTTGTGTCTTTTGACGATAGTGAAACTTTAGAGTTTCAATCAGGCGTGCTGTCACTGATTCAAAACATTAAAAAGCAGCGTGAAAGTCGTTTATACTCATCAAATTATGGTTGGCATTCACAGTCAAGAGATCACAAAGAGTGCAACAATCTGTATATTCGTCACAAAACCAGAATATCTTACCTTCAATTGGATATGGATATACGACACGCCAACTCATTGAACCAGCATCACCTACTTTGTCACAACATTCAAGTATTACTCAAGATTCGGACATAGATTTTACCAATATTTAACTTCACTAATATGTTATCGAAATTATAAAAAAAAATTAAAATTATTTCTTTCAATAAATATATGTGAGCTAAAAGTGACTGTTTTATCTTTTCCTTTATACAAATTAATATGTATAATTATATTATCTTAGAAATATCGCCAACCTTTCTTCAGTACACACGCAGTCTCTAAATCTTGTATTTTGGTAGTTTATGCTCACTGATATTTGAGCCAATAGATGGTTGAATGTAGTTATCGACATTCTAAAATAATTGAAAAACTTAATTTCGTCGCTCCTCAATTCTGTTATTAAATTCTGAAATGTTCCCAAACTAAATCTTTCTCTCAGGATTCGGTGCACTCAATATTTTCTTTCCTTGACTGTCTTTCGTGGTTTTCTTCTTAAATAATAATACATCACAACAAGGCATTCGTCGACGTCCATCGTGCACAATCGCTTCGCGTAGAATGCTTAAAATTGACACTAGGTTCGACCGTGGCCGACAACCGATTATTAATCGTGTGTGTGAACAAAGGCGACGTCTGTATTATTTGCAAATTGTGCTACAATTTATTGTTTTTATGTGTATATCTAATTATTGTTTGGTGTAATCGTTTCCAACTCGCAGGTTTTGCACATTTAATATTCTCATTTCCTAGTTGTTTACCAATCATGATGGACGAATGCCTGCGTGCCGAGCTCGAAAGCGTGCGGACACAGAATGGTGCACTTCAGGCAGAGCCTGAGAAATCATCACATGTACAGGCAATATCGGTGAAGATGCTACCATTCTGGGCAGACAGACCTGCAATCTGATTTGCTGATGCGGCGGCTCAATTTCATCTTGGAGGAATTAAAAATCACATGAACAAATTCAGCCATGTAATCAGCACTATAGATCAGCGAGTCGTTGGCGAAATTGAGGACATTGTTATGAATCCTCCTCCGCTGGGAAACAAGTACCAAACTTTGAAATAGGAGCTTATTTCGTAGGCTCTCCACCTCTGAGCAACAGCGTGTTGAACGTTTGATCAGCGACGAAGAATTAGGTGACCGTAAGTCAACAGGTTTTTTAAACAAATGATACAATACGGTCGGGCAGACGCGTAAGATTCGCTAGTCCTTTCGATCTTGGATCCAACTATCTGTCTCCGTAGGGGGATGATATGGCGGCGTTTGATTTCCGAACGTACCCCGCGACTGAAGTTGAATTTGGAATTGGCTCCACGTCACGCCGAGTAAAGAAAGGAAGAGCCGAAGTCGGTGAGACATAACGTTACAATCCGTAGCGAACGAGTGATTATTGAAAAACTACGAACTGAGAATGCTTTCATTTGGATGGGGATACTAGGGACGACTACAGCAGCCTATTAACCATCATACTTCTTTAAAATCCACCTTATCTTATCTTGAGAAGTCGAGTGTTTGTATAACCACAGGAACCATGTCAACCTATAACTGAAGAGATCATCTGTAAGCATCTGGAATGGCAATCCTTGCAAGAATCTGAAGACTGCATCGCCCAATTAATTCAACATAAAAATCCGCATAACTGCACATACGCCACCGAGAACTAGGAAAATAATAGAATTAAACAAATAAAGGAACGCTGGATAGTCCTCTTAAAACAAGTAGAGGTCATAAAGACTACTGGTGGAGAAAATGTGGAGTACCATAGGAACAAAGAAGTTTCATTGATAACCTGGCGGAAGAATTATTACAAATGAAATGCCATTTAACAGGTACAATAAAAATCAATCGCAAGGGCATACCTGATCCAATAAACCCGAATTCGGTGAAAATAAATCGATCAGTTACAAAAAGGGAAGAACGATGATATTGTCTTGGAAAGATAAAAGGGTGGTCACGCTGTATCAGCGTAAGCACCAGTGATAGCGCTGAATTCATACAAAAACCAGATTTGTAAGAGGAGGTGAACAACAAAATATGGAGAAGCCAAAAATTGTTGTTAACTACACGGCTTCAATGGGTGGTGTTGATCGCGCTGATCAATACGCATCGTCATATTGTTTTCTAAGAAAATCTCTCAAGTGGTGGAGGAAGATCTTCTTTTGGGGGAATGGAGATGTCAGCAATAAATGTATACATTTTATATAACTGTGTAAAAAAAAAGCAAGAACGAAAAACCACTGTTGAAGTTCGTCAAGAGATTTGTCGATCAACTTGTAGGTGAATTCTGGAAAGATCGAATAAGACCTTCCACTTCAGCAACTGAAACAAGACTGGACAAAAAACTGCACATATTGCGAAAAGACAAGAAGAGATTGTATTGTTTGTTCTAATAGACGGGAAAACGGACAAAGACGCGAAACTTCGGAATACTGTGATACTTGTCCCGGTGAACCGCGAATGCATATGGACAATTGTTTCGAAAGATATCACACTTTAAGAAATTTCTTTTATAATATAAGTTAGAATATGTTTTGTTTATAAAATAGCTAAAAAATAAAAATTTTATTTTATTGAAACGACTAATTTTCTTCTACATCACAGGTATGTACTTGGAACTAATATAGTGCTGGAGTTGCTGGTAGCCTCTATGCATTACTAGGCTGGAGTGTGGAGTGCAAAGGGTTAAAGTACCCACAAAAAACCCAAAAAACTAGTTTTTATTTTTCCGAGACAACAAATCTGTGCCGTTGATATACCTACCGTTTGTATCATAGATCTACATGATGAATAGCACAAGATTCTTGCCGACTACCTTACAGTCACTCGACTCACAACTATGGAACTATGCGGTGAACACTTCATAGAAACAACTGGCCCACCTCTCCACAGCAGGCCACGCCCCATCACTATGACGAAGTCAAGAAAAAATTTGTGATTCACCAACGTTTATGCAAAACAAGTAAGTCTTTGGACATCACCTCTCCACATTGTACCGAAATGGAAATATACGTGTATGTGGCAATTACCGAGGGCTCAACGCTATCTCACTCAGCCTGACCGGTATCCTACACCGCGCATACGAGATTGCTTCTACCAACTCTCCGGAAAGCAGACTTTCTCCACTCTTGGTCTCAACCTGGCCTATCGACAAATTAGCACCTACGACCGAGAACTACTCGCCGTCTACAGACTGTCAAACACTTTGGCATGATGTTTGAAGAACATGAAATAACTACCTTCCTATAAGCTGAAATCGGCGTTGATTGAGGAGTGGGAAAGTATCCCACAAAAATCAATTCAGAAGCTGATCAGGTCTATGAAGAATTGAGCAGTTAATAGGGCGAGGGGAGGGAACACAAATTACTGACATTTAATTTTAAGGCGAAATAAAATATTCATTTATTGTTTTATTCATTCATTATTTTTCCATATTTCCTCCTTGTTTTTTCTACTTCCTTCACTTAATCCGGGATAGCTCCTTAATCACAAAACATTTGTTACAGATGTAAGTCAAGGGCTAATTTCAAAAATTGGTAAAGGCGGCGAAGCAGCAGAAGAAGCTGGTACCAAAATTCGCACACCAGGCAAGCAGAGAATACGAAAAAGTGGATTTGTTCATGTAGATGATTTTGATATGGAAGTTATCAGAAAAGTCCATGAATTTTATTCTGCCAAAAAGGATATTCCTACCATAACAAAACTTCTAGAAACATTAAAGACAGAAATAAATAACACAGGACAGCGAGAACCTCTTCGAATGCTACTTTACAAATGTCCAATCGTAAAGTTCTGATGGAGCGTAATGAAGTATCGGCTTGGAGAGCAAGGTACTTGCGTGAAGTGGATAAAATTAGTAAATCACCCAACCCCCGGCCTCCGATTTATTTAGATGAAACTTATATTCACTCTTCACATACATCTGGCAAATGCTGTCAAGGAGAGAGCGTGGGAGTATTAGAGCCTTTATCAGGTCAAAGATACTTGAGTGTCTCGGAATGATTTTCGTTTTTGAATTGACCATAACGCGCCAACGCCAACCGCAGGTGGGTCCCGGTCTTATGGCCGGGGAATCCCACGCGGCGCTTGGCGTCGTCTGCCCTTCGTACTCTGGGGTGGGCACCACTGGTTTCGGTGAGGGAGCGTGTGTGCAGCAGCAGAGCGACGTCGGGGGATCATCGGCGGTAATGCCGCGCCCCGCGACGGACGCGGGCGATAGTGACACGGTATTACAGCCAACAAACAAGACAGAAATAAAACAGTTTCTTGGGCTGGTCTTGTTTAGGGGCGTAGTAAAGCTGCCGAAATTAGCTTATTATTGGAGCAAAGACAAGATACTTGGACAAACTTTTCCAGCCACCGTTATGAGTAGGAACCGCTTCGAGTTACTACTGCAATACCTACACTTTAGCGACAATTTATCTGTCGACAGAAACGATCGTATTGCCAAAATAAGACCTTTAATCGATGCTCTTAATGCTACTTTCCAGAAATATTATTCGCCTAAAGAAGATGTTTGTGTGGATGAAAGCCAAGTACCTTTCAGAGGTCGAATAATATTCAGGCAATACAATAAAAGTAAGCGACACAAGTATGGCATGAAGCTATTTAAGTTATGTACTGTTCCCGGATATACTTGCAAACTTAATTTGTATAGTGGGAAAAACATTGACGCAATAAATACTACGCCAACAAATGTGGTGATGGCACTATGTGAAAATATATTTGACAAAGGACACACGCTAGCAACTGATAATTGGTACACTAGCTTGCAACTGGCTTATCGGTTATTGGAGAAGCAAACCCATTTAATTGGCACATTGCGAAAAAACAGAAGAGGATTGCCTAAGGCTGTTGTTGATTCGAAACTGCAAAAAGGTGAAACAATGGCTATGGAGAATGAAGATGGAGATTTAATGATGTTTTCACAAAATATATCCTCATGCCAAGTTCCTTGTTTCCATAAAGGAGATTAAAGTAAGCCATATCCTTTTAAACATTTGGACATAGTACTCCAGAGTTAATATACTACTAACTGTATATTGTGATAACGAAGTAAACCAATATACAATCCTGGGAACATATTTCATTAGACAGGGAATTGCAGACGGGGAAAGAAGATAGCTTTTATAAGACTCCCAATTATCAACCAACCTACTATATCCACAGAAGCCATAAAGAAGCAATTTACAGCAACTAACCTATTTGTTAAATAAAAGTGAAAGTGAAAAAGATAAGATTGTATTAAACTTAAGATGCCTTAGCTTAAGAACTGCAAGCCTCTATATAATTTTAATTACAAGCATTGAGGAGTGACACCACACTTGCAAACAGGTCACACGATAAGTTTCGACATAGCAAAACAGTTCATATTAACCGATAAATGATTACAGAGTAAGGACCTATGAGGTACCCGGAAGGCACTAACAGCCATAATAACAACCACCAGATGTTCTCACATCCATTCATTGGTGAGACATCAATATTCACAGAGACTGACTCTGTGGCCAGCCCTCAAATAGACTGCACTGGTTATAGGTACCTATAAAATTAATCAAAACTTACTACTACATGCTGTATTCATTTTGATTTTAATCGACAACCACCACAAACAAGTAAACCTAAAACCAATACACCTTTTTAAACAATTCCATCAATGTTATTATGTCACCATCTGAATATGTATTTTTGACATAGACCACAATTAAAGAACTACACCTTTTGAACCAATTCTGACAATATCCTTATTATGTAGTACCTGAATATGTATAAGGTAGACCACAATTAACACCTTTTGAACCAATTCCAACAATATCCTTATTCTGTAACAACCTGAATATCTATTTTTTAGCTAGACCAAAATATTTAATTTGGTCTACATTCATTTGGTCTTCATTTGAACAACATATTTTGAACCAACTCTAACAATATACTTATTATGTCACAATTTGAATATGTATTTTTGAGGTAAACCACCATCAACAAACAACACATTTTGTACCAATTCCAACTATATCCTTCTTATGCCATAACCTGAATATGTATTTTTGAGATGAACCACATTCAACAAACAAAACGGTTTGAACCAATTTCGATAATATCTTATTATGTCAGAACCTGAATATTTATTTTTGAAATGGACCACAATCAATGAACAATGGCTCCAACCAAAACAAAAATTGAAACCAAATAATTTATTAGATACAAGGTTTGAGAAAAACAATGTTGCTCTTGAATACTTAATATAGTAAAATTTAAGTGAAAATTGCCTGATAATAATACCAAAACATATTTTACCGTTTATCGACATCGAAAAGATGAAATGACCAAAAAAACTTGCCACTGTCAATACCTACAACTAAAAATTTACGACCTTGTGAAAAGTTCTATATAAATAAACGATTTAGATTTTCCAACACTTTTTAAATAACATTGCATTTTATGAAACAATGTCATTTTTGTACCCAGGAAGGACAAAGAAATATTACCCACGATCAACCAAAAACCAAATGACCGGCAACAAAATGGCTATACAACAGATTAATATATTATTTTGGATATTATGTGACATTGCCATTTTATAATAAAATATTATATTGTTAAAAATTGTAACAAACTTTGAATTTTTTTTTAAATAATAAGATGTTTTTAATACAATAATTAATATAAGATTTAAACATTTTTATGTTTAGTATAATTAATGTCAATATTTCTTTTACCTACTACAAGTGTAACTAAAGATATTAATTAATGAGATGCATTTTTAAAAAAAAATCCATATAATGTTTATGATATTATTTTCAAATGACGAGTTTATTTTATGTTATTTACACAACAATACTTGTTCATTTTATCTTCATTGCCAACATCGGTTAATATTTAATCGACAATCTGTGGAAATAACTGACAATGACATATGGAAACACCGACTTGATGCTAAAACTTAATTTCTGAAAACAATTGTTATTATTTATCAGATTTTTCTGAATAACATAAATATAATTAACAATATTTTCATGTATGTGTTGTACGATGGAAAATAAAGACAATGATTTATGTGTCGGATGTCTATGTATTGGTCGCAAAATGGTAATTCTTGAGGATTATCGAAAAAAGAAGTGTTTTCTTCAAATAATAGACGAAATGCCGGTAAATTTGAGCGGAGATAACTTAACTCTAAGCTTTTTTTAAAATTTAGGCCGAATCATGTTGAAACCTCTATTCATAGAACGTGTTTATCTCTACTTTCAGTTATTACACACATGAGAAATTAATAACTTTACGTTTTCCTTATTTAATGTTGAACAATTGGATTTTTATTGGAATTAACTATATAACTATTTCGTAACCGGTGTAACTTTAATTGTGTATTTTAATGATTTCAGTCAAAACCTTTTGAAAATATACCCATTTCCCTTTGTTGGGAATGTGAAGCTATGATTGCACGATTTATTAGATTTAAACAACAAGTCATAAATTCCTTCAAAGTATTCCAGAACTATCTACAACAGGTAAATAATGTTACATTTTTTATTCTGTATTTGTATTTGGTTTAGCTATGCCTACAATTTATGCTAGCATGTATGAAGAAAAACATTTTAACAAACTTTTTTTTTGTAGAATTTAGAGTTGGCTCAAATTGAAAAAATGTCAAAACTAAAAATACATAAAATTGTCGACATTTTAATACCATCCGATATATCAGATTCAGGAGTGTTAGAAAAAGATATCAAAGTCGAGAAGGATTGGGAATTTGATAAAAATCTAGATTTAAAAATGAAAAGTGAAGATAACAGCTCAGTATTTTCCAATAATGATGATGATGAAGTATTAATAAAAGTGGTGAAGAGGAAAAAAAAATTGGAAAGAGTATTAAACAGTGATACAAAAACAGAAGATATTAACTATGACACTGTAACAGAAGTTTATAAGGAGATAGAGTTGAGTGAAATTGAGTTAGAAGAGGAAAGAAGAATTTTGGCAATGAAAGAAGACTATTTGAATGCAATGTTTAAATGTGAAAAGTGTGTCATTGCATTCCCAAATGCTGATGATCTGAAAGACCATATTAATCTTAAGCATATATTGGTAAGTACACTTATTTTAATATAAAACACTTAAATGTTAAATGTATTCTTTTTGTTTTAAATACTTTGGTTGACTGTAAACTTTTTATTGCCGATGCATATTTATCTTATTTATATGTTGTTATTATGGTAAGTATGAAAGAAATGGTTAAGTGTTTCCAGCAAATTTAAGCACTAGTTAAGCTCCAATCTCTTAATTCAAAGGACCATTGTTTCTACATCCTGTTTACATATTTTACAATATTTCATTTTTCGGTGAAGTGACTAGACTAGCTAGAAATTCATGTGATAGTAAGTGATGTACTTGTCCATAACAGTGTGGCGCTAGTGAGGATGATATACAGAACTCCACATAGTGCCCGTCGTCTTGTGACTTCAAGACTGATAACTCCAGTAAACTCACTAGCTGTAGCTCCTTCGAACGCGGAAGATATTAATGGTTCCTACTTCAGCTATCGCATACTATCCAAGTGCGGTGTGGGAAAATTTCACAAAGTTGGCAACAGGCTAGAGATACCTGTGTTGCTTCTGGCGGTTATAGCCTGCACTGACTTAAGTTGTATACGATAAATAGAAAGTAATTTAACCATACCATAGAAATAGTCTTTCAGCAGTCATCTATTTAATTTGTTATTTCATAAACATTTAATCTACTTAACAATAAACTTGGTTACGTATTTTTAATTATGCTAACAGGATGATTTTAATCACAGAATGCATCAAAATACAGATGTAAGGTTTGCGAGTGCTCTTTCGCACGCGAAGTCTCCTACAACTATCACGCGAAGAGACATAAAAGGAGGTTCCAGTGTGTTGTATGTGGGGAGAACTTTGGCAGTAAGCGAGCAGCCAGCAAGCATTACGGACTTGTCCATTGTCAGAGGTTATGCATCTTGTAATCTTAATTCAACGCAGATTGTTCACCTGATGGTAACTGCAGTGGTTTCCTTACACTGGACTTACGTATGATTTTAATAGCAATAGCAAAACTCAAAAATTAAACATGAATTATGACCAGCAAGGTCTTGATTATTTCTCTTCTTCTAATATCTCTTTGTTTTATTTTTAATTAAATACTCTTTTATATCAAAATAAAATCAAAATTGGTGTCCACTGAAACTGAGGAAATGTGACTGTCACTATATGGTGGTAAACAACGCAGTGGTCAGAATGATATATACTGCAGCATGGGGTACTTCATAGCATGACACATATGTAATGTTTTATCAAAATCCTCCTCCTCAATCCTCAACATTAATATGATGGGATTATTTTAAGCTTCACAACCACTTTGGTTTTTGAACCAGCTTATGAATGAACCAGCTCCAACTCCCACCATAGTATTGGAAACTTTTCGTATTAACAACGACATAGTAAAACCAGGACCCTGGTTGACACTCCAAGAGTTTGATGACAATATTACAGACTCCGGTTCAGCGTCTTGCAGATGGCCTGCTCCAATAACCAGATATACACAATTGGGTCTCATCGATCCCAGAACATCTCTAATCAGCATCATCATCAGCATTTAGACGCTCACTGCTGGACATACACCTCCCACAAATATCAGGTCTTGATTACAATAAGGAACTAATAAAAAATTTATTTACAGCGTAGACTATAGTTACGAATTAAACACAACAACGAATGGTGCTCCGGATGGGACCCAGGAACAGCAGCAAGGGAACCGAAGGTAATAACACATTTACTGGTGATGCCAACATAACTCCTATTTCTCTACTTGAACAGTGTGCGAAGATTACTGTGTTCCGGATTTCAAGGGCGCTATAGCTTGTGAAATTGCTAGGGCAAAGATATTTAAGTTCTCGTAAATATCAATACAAACAATACTGTTATCCGGCTTGAAGGACTTGTAGCTAGTGATATTATTGGAGTAACAGGACCACTTATGTCTGGAAACTATTAGCAACATGATAATAATTATGTGTCAATTTAGCATGTTTCTATAAAAAGCAGTAATATAAAAATATCGCTTTTATCCGGATCGAAGGACTAGTCAGGTTAGGAAACAACATAACTGAAAGCTACAAGTAATGAGTTGTGGTACATAATTATGGACGCCTCATAAAAAAAATCCACTTCCAATACCAAGAGTCCGAGCTCCTTATCCAATGACTCTTTGCGATCTTCATCAGGTCTTCACTCCACCTGGACTTGCCTTTGCGTGGTCATTAAATAAATAGATCAAATTATTTTCCAGCATAGAGACGCCGTCTTTCCCGTGCGAGCTGTGTGCGAAGACCTTCAGATGGAAGACCTCGCTGAGGAAGCATTTGGAAACACATCGCATAGAGACCGGACAGAAGCGGAAACCTTATTGCGAAACCTGCAGGTAAGCTTGACATTAGCCTCAATCATAAACGTGCGGTCTCTCTTTGTCTGCCACGAAACGACGAGACGAGTGGACCGTTCACCTGATGGTAAATGACACGCCTGTCCATAACAACGTAGCGCTAGTTAGGATGTACACTGCATCGCACTGCGCTCGTCGCCTTGATACATAAAAAGTTAACGTCCCTTTATAATTGCTCTTGCTGCAACGCCCTTCAAACCGGAACAATATCGTTAGCACACTGCTGTTCGACGCCAGAAATAGGAGCTGTGGTGGTACTTACCTGGACGGTCTCAGGAATTAGCTACCACCAGTAGATTTCTCTTTTCACTTCTCTATGTTTCTCTCTTTTTCTCTTCTATTATTTTCTCTACCTTTCTCTCTACCTATCCCTTTATCTTTTTATTTTTCTCAAACAATTTTTATCGCCCTTTATCTACTCTCCTCTCTGTGTCTTGCTCTTCCTTACTCTATTAAATAAAATATGAGATTCTTCTACAACAAGAAAAGGATTCTCACTGTTTATTTAATAGAGGGAGAAGGATTACAGCAAAAACTGAGACAACTGAAGAGTATATAACAGGAGATGGAAATAATTTGAGATAGAGAATGGATTTTTATAATTTATGATATCACGATCATTTTTACTGGCAGCAAGTGTCTGTACATCATCTGAAGGTCTAGTGTACATCATCCTAACATCACCAACCATCTGGTAAACGCCTGACTAGTGATATGCGATACTTTTACTCATAACAATATGGCGGCACGTAAAGTTCTCTATGGTAACACCACATTGCTCTACTTACGTGGACCATCATCATCGCCATCAGCCGATAGACGGCCACTGCTAGACATTGGCCTGCCCCAAGGATCTCCACGTTGCTCGCATCCAGTGGGTTCCCACGACTCTCACCAGGTCGTCAGTCCACCTTGTGGGAGGCCTACCAACACTACGTCTACCGATGCTCGGGAACCACTCGAGGACCTTACTGCCCCATCGGCCGTCTGAATACTGGAACATAGTAACGTTCACTGCTCTGCAGCTATTACGAGCATCACATTAATATTTAACATGTTTTCTACTTCAGGCTGTCCTTCACAACGACCTCGAATTTGCAGAAGCACGTGAAGACCAGCTCCAAGCATCAGATACAGTTAAAGCTCAGGTACCTTTTTAAATATAAATGTAACGATTGTACTGTTATAGTGTATATATCCTTACTACGATCACATCGTTATCTGTTCTTTGAATATTTTTTTTATCGAAGTTACCCTAGGGTCTGATAAGATATGATGGTCAGGCGGGTCCGAAATCCACCAGTACTCAAATTCTAGGACATTCGTATTCCATGAAAGCTAATCTAAAAGCATTGTGCAGTGTAAACATCCTAAGCTTTACATTGATAAGGTAAGCTGCACATATCATCACCACCAGGTAACCTTTCTTCTCTTTGAATTGATTTAGGTAGAAATAAATGTCTTCCAATCTAGGAAGCTGAAGGATTCACCATCAGAAGACATCGGCAGCCCAGAGAAGCAGCGAGACCGGATAGAGCAGATAAAGCACTCCGTGAACAGCGAGAGGGAGATGTTCCCATGTCCCCAGTGCGAGAAGAGATTCCAGTGGAGAGGGAACCTTGCCCGACACCTGCACAGCCATGCGGCCAGGTGATTACCACCACCGTTCACCTTCCATCAGCACGCTGCGATATACTTATAATTCATGATTATGTCAGGGCGAAAGGCGACCTGGTGTGCAAGCCGTGCGATCGCACCTTCTCCTCCAAGGCCACATACGAGCAGCACATGAGGGTCAGCATGAAGCACGTCTCCGAGAACGACTTCAAGTGAGTTGGATTCCTTTAAAGATTTCTAAATCAATGAAATGACTAGTAAGAGCTGGAGTTGGTTCCATACCCGATCACCTTAATCATCTAGTGAAGGCAATAGTCGTGAGGAGACTAGCATCCAAGAATAAGAACTTCGATTGATATGCAGAATCTTTATCACCTAATCAGCATGGTGGATTTCTAAAGGTTCCAAAAACTGAGGAGAAAGGTGGGTAGCACCTTCTAATCTCCGTTTAATCTGTAGTATTTTATTCATCATCAGTTCGTATCTCCAATAGGTACATGTGCAGCGAGTGCGGCAAGAGGTTCGCCAATAAGACCCGTCTCCGGGACCATGTGGAGTGGGACCACTTGAAGAATTACATACACAAGTGCACCCAGTGCCAGAAGGTACGGGCATACATCATATCATTGTTGGATTTATTTAGGTCTAGTTACCCCTATAATTACTTTAGCTGCTATGGCGCCTTCAAACCGGAACACAGTATTATCTGCACAGTACTGATTGTCAGTTGCAATAGGCGCTGCAGTAGTTCCTAGGTGGACTCCAGCAGCAGACACTACCACCACTATACAGTTGTATATAGCTGGAGTGTACCAGGTGTGTGATTCTTCATCATCACATTCCCCGTCACTTACCACCACAATATACCCACAGGCGTTCAAGAGTCACACCTCGTTGTACTTGCACAAACAGAACGTCCACGAGAAGGATCAAGCTGGACATCTGTGTCATCACTGCGGCAAGGCATTTCCGGTAAGTCATCTATGTGTAAATTGTGGAGCTGGTGACATGGTTTATAATAGGGCAGTAGGCTCACGCGTTTTCAGGTGATAATGCTCCATGGTGCAGACTACTCATAAAAACTACTTATTTCTATTTATCGACCTTAAGGTACATTGAGTGACAGCCCTGTAGTCTCATGATAGTAAGAATACCGAGTAAGGTAAGCCCTGCCTGTCGTAGAAGGCAACTGAAAGGGTGTAGGAGTTTCGCAGGCCTTGAGGGTGGGGACCCTTATCGCTCAACAAGCGAACCTGCGTGAAACAGCGTATGACTCAGCGATGGTGCCTAGGAGCGTTAAACCCCTCCAGAAACGTGTTCACATAAAGTGTAGAGGGGCGCCAGTGCGTTCTGTAAGAGATCCCGGCGCCTCTCCAAATGGACTGATGCAGACCACCGGAGGGGATGTTAGTGAGTAAAAATCTCAAATAACCCTTTTCCCCAGAAACAATGGTATGTTTCGGAGATGTACCCACTGCCCCAAAACCACAAAAAAAAGTTACATTAAACCAAAAATCCCGCCAGTGGCACTGCATACAATCAAGTATATATAGAAATGTATATAAATCTCATGACGGATATATACGTCATAAGTTCGTGTGATAGTTTCAACTTGATGACGTCCATATCGGTCATAAGATTTATGCTTAGGTCGTTTAATTGACGGATATGCACGTCACTTGCTGATGACGTGTATGCACGTCTTAAATTTCACTAGGTCAGTGCCCTGCGCCGGTTAGTATAGTAATCAAGTATTTTACTTATCTGTGATTAAAAGAAAATGTTATATAGAAATAAAGAAATGATTATATGTTGACGATATATGATGCTGTCAATGACCTAAAATACTTCAAACCGGAGCAGCTAATAGCGTTACCAACGATCCCAAATACCGATTGACTGTTTTAGACTCGGCCGAGAGGCAGTCCGTAAGGTTAGTCGGTGACTATGAGCTGATTGGTACTGAACCGATGGTAGTGTCTCTGTTGCCGGAGACAGTCTAGGTAGGTACCACCGCAGCGCATACTTCTGCCGACAAACAGCAGTGTGCACACATTATTGTGTTCCGGTTTGAAGGGCGCCGTAGCTTGTGTAATTACTGGGGTAACGAGATTTTACATCATGTCTTTAGGCGACTAGCGCAATGTGGTGCAGTGTAAGTAGCGCCACGTTGTTGCAAGCAAGGATAGCACTTACTATCAAGTGAACGTTTGACTCCGAGTCATCGGCGTATTAACGAATCCACCAATCCACACGACCTGGATCCTGTCATAGTTCTTCCACCATTGGATATACAGATACACAGAACGCATTACCCTCGTATTTTTTTTTTCTACGAAGCGATGAGACCAGCGGGACTATCACTTGATAGTAAGTGATACGCTTGCCCATAACAACGTAGCGCTAGTTAGGATAATAGACACTGCATCTCGTTGCTTGTCACCTTGAGACATAAGATATTGTCTCTTTAATTTCACTAGCTATAGCGCCCTTCAAACCGGAATACAGTATTGTTCGGCGGCAGAATAAGACGTTGTGGTGGTGTCTACCTAGACGGTCTGCGGCAACAGAGATTTACCACCAGAAAAATTTTAATCAATGCGAATAGAGATCGATTGGACTTGCCGTTTCTGGTCCAGGTATGATGTCAGGAATCTTTAAATGAAGAGTGAATAGGTTCATTTTAGAACAGTGCAGCTTCCACCATCAGAGATCGCCGCTTATCATCAGGTGGGGTCGCGTCAAACTCTAGTATGTATAATTAAAAAAAAAAATGCTGATGATGAAGAAATAACAGAACCAGGCGAAACTGCGGGGGCACGTCGCCGGGCTGCACTCGCGCGAGGCGCCGTACCGCTGCGGCGCTTGCGCAGCACGCTTCAGCTGGCACTCGTGCCTCTCACGTCACGTGCGCCGCGTGCACCGCAAGCGCGACATCTAGCACCCGACCAGCACGCGACCAACCACTTTCCACTTGTGTCAGATACTTAAAAAAAATTATGGATGGGTACTTAAAAAATTATAATATTTTTTTTTTTTTTATCAACGTTGCGACGCGACGATCAAAACGTTTACCTGATCGCACAATGTGGCGCTACTTACATTGCATCACATTGTGCTCGTCGCCTACATAAGATATCGAGTCCCATTACCTCATTAATTTCACAAGCTACAGCGCCCTTCAAACCTGAATATAGTAATATTTACCTAAACGGTCACCGGCAATATAGACCTACTACAAGTAATTACACTTGGTGGGAACTTAAGAAATGTATGTATGTGTGTATATATTAAGTCTACGCGATTCTTGGACTTTTAATTAAAACGAATTTTTACTGATTTCATCGCGTTTGTTTAATTAATTTCTTATCCCGACTTTTCGACCTCTATTTAGTCGCCTTGGTCACACTGAAGTGACAGGCGCATTTCCTCAATCCACAAAATCACCTTTATCATCTAGAAAACACTTTAAAGCATTTTAAATACTAAGCACATTAAAACTAAAGAGGTTCAGGTTACTAGGTCACAACGCAGATCGGTTATGAGGTAGGTGGACTGACCAGATGAAAGTGACAGTAAATAGCTCATCAATATCACTACATAAAGGCACGATCAAAGCGGCCATTTGAAAAGAGCGACGGCGTGTTGTGAAGCTTGCTAGCATCTGAAATGATGACCACGTCCACTCTGTCAAATGTGATACCGCCGAAAAAGACAAAAACTAATGAAAACTTTACACAAACGTAATAATTAGGCATAAAGATTTCGTTACCAGTCCAGTTAGGTCAATGGGGTAATGATGTCAAACTTTTTTATATTTTAATTTTATAGAAATCATTAGTAGACATAAAGATGACATTTGCGGGGAAATCGTTGACGAAAACCATAAATTAGCAACAATTTGCGTTCTAATGCAGGTTATTTTATTATTTAATTTAATGACTTTCAATCAGCGCTAATTTGACATGTTGACACAGATCATTTATCTAAATCAATAAAGTATAGAATTATTAACTACACTGTGATCACAATTATAGAAAAAAGTTAACCTTATACGAAAGACAAGGAAGCATGGTCTTAGAATCTTAACTCGTCCCGGTGAAAAAAGAAAACAAAAAAAAATTATGAAACGAAAGTATTTCTTGGGACTTTTGCTTTAATTTCATGGATTTTCATTTTAGTAATATGTGAATTTAATACATCAGCGTATAGTCAAAATTATCGAATGAAATAGACAAAAATCTTGTAATATAGTGTATAAACCTTTAAAGTATTAAATACTTGATAGTTTGTTTAACACTTGTACCAGGTTTTAAAAACGGTAAATACCTAGTTTTAATACCAAGTTGATTTAATAGTTTATCTTGCACTGTCCAGCCCGGATGACATTGGCAAAAAAAAAAACAATGAGTTTTTCATATTGTGGTTTTATTAGTATTTTATAATGCATTAGTTACGTTTAATCTTCATTTAAATGTTGAAAAAACATTAACTATATTTATTTTTAAATGATAGTCAAATGATTATTTGTAAGTATCTCAGTCCTTAATTCCAAATTCGTAACGAGCCTTCAATAGTTTCTAGCGGCGTTGAAAGTAAATTAGTGTTAAAAGCCTGAGGATATAATTGTAATTAAATATATTGTAATATAGCTACTGGGCTTAAACAGTGAGAAATCGTGTTAAATGATATATTTCTTTTATTTAACGAAGTGACAAGATGAGCGGACGTTCACCGGATGGTAAGTGATACGCTTGCACATAACGTAACGTGGCGCTAGTTATAATGATACCACATTGCGCTCGACGCTTTGAGACACGATATTAAGTTTCGTTAACTGGAACACAGTAATATTTGCACACTACTGTTTGGAGGTAGAAATGAAAATATATTATAAGAGACCATTATACAGCAGTGGATGTCCACCTGTTGAGTTTATTATTAGTGAGTACTTCTTTAGATATAAGGATACTAATTTTTTCAATAAAACATTATATGAGATAAATGATACAAAGTGATACATTCATTGCTAGTAATGGTTTGTGTTATGAAAATATTAAAACAGTTTATATTATAATAATAAACATATTTATGTAATACTTGTAATTCTGATCTAAGAACCTAATTCATGTAGGTGAAATAAGTAATTTTTCATATGATATAATACTATACTTACATTTTTTTTTTCCAGATTTTAAATCAATTTAGGCATTTAAAATATGAATTTGTTGAAAACCAAATAATTACAAATTAATATAAAACGTAACTTTGGCAAAACAGTAACTTTAACAGATAACAGATAAGGCAGTGGTTGTGTGGTTCTTTTAGGAATATTGCATTAAATATCCCTGTGACAGGGATAAGTATAGAATCCTTGTAAGATATCGGAAAATGATTAAATCAACTAAACTAAAAAAAACTCATTATGTAAAGAAAAAATCATTATATATGTGTGATGTTTGTAAACAGACATTCAGTTATAAATACCATTTAATAAACCATTTAAAAATGCACTACAGTAATTTGAAAACCAAACAACAGTTAAACCAATGTAAAATATGTGATATACAATATTGTGAGTATCGCCTGCTAATGAATCACATAAGAAGTACCCATTTCAATTTTAATGGCAAAGTATCATTCTACTGCGATAAAATAGTGAATGAAAAGTGGGTGGAGAGGGTTAACCATTCCGATGTCTATGTAGAAATGACAAAATTGACAAATAATGTCATAGCTATCAAAAGATGCTCACAAACGCCAAGTAACACCATCAATGATAAAGAGACAGAAGATAAAACATGCGATCAGAGTGTAGCCAATAACTCTAGGGGATGCCTTCCCAAAGCCGTTTGTAATTACTGCAACAAAGAAATGCTGAGGAAGAGCCTCTTGAATCACGTAAAGAGATTTCATGTTAAGACAAAATCATTCAAATGTTTAACTTGTGGGTTGAGATTTAAAAAATGGTGTCAGTTATCAAAACATTTATGTGGTGAGAAATAAGAGAAACCTGGAACTAAATAGTGTATAAATTTCACATGATTTTATCAGTAGTTTTTGCTCTCATCAATGTATCATAGACAGATAATGAATAAATACAGAGCAGCTTTATAATCTATAATGTGGTCAGCTTTATAATCTGTAATGTGGCCATCTTTATAATCTGTAATGTGGTCTATGGTAATGAATGTATTACTGTTTGAAGACAATGCTTGATTTAAAAAAATATGTTTTGAGATAATTGTCTCTTTTAATACTATGACTTATCACTTTCCATCAATATTTTAAAAGTATACAGTTACTTCTGTCTTCACTTGTCAAAAACGAGATGCTAACAATGCTGATATCCTGCCTCAGCTCCATTTGACAGTCCTTGTCATATAAGTGACAGGAAGTCGAGATGTGCACCATTGTCTGGTACACCTGGCTCCTAGACTCACAGGGGACTATTCTCGAGTTTGAACTGATGCAAGTACTTGGAGAGTGTCCTGTGCCCATGAATCTTTGGATCGAAAACATATCTATTTCCACTTGACGCAGGATCCGGTAGAGACAAAGAACAGAGATGTCGAAGCTGTTGTGCCTTCCTAAGTCTGGCGACAGCAATGTTATCAGACGTGAAGTCGTGGCATTGCGTGATGTTGATGGTATCATCGAACAGCACAATGACGGCCTTGACAACCAACCTCTCGGACGCCTCAGTCGACGCATTGTACCACACCTGTCTCCGGGTAGTGCTGCAACGCGAACGCACGCCCTCGCTTTCGCGCTTTGCATATCAGCACAGCTATGGCGGACTCGGACATTTGCAGGTTCAACTGCACAACTGCCCTCGGGGCGGCTTTAGCAATACACTACGAACGCTCATGATGTTGTGACGTCCTGACATCATGACGCCAACATGACGTCCCATCTTTTTCGGATCGGGCAATGTTTGTCGCCCCGTAGTCCCACCGGTTTGCTTTCGCTTTCCGGCAGGCAAGAGGTTTCTGTGCTTGCCAGCCTGGACTCTCGTCTCTAAAGTGTTGGCAACCGCAATGGCTGCACCGATCATTATGCTCGATGCATAACCGCTTGCTGTGGTCATATCCCAAGCTACGTGTGCATTGTAACAGTGGAGACTGGTCCTGCACCCAGACCTGGTGAAGTTCTAAGTGCATCATATCCGCGTCGGTTATACAGCCTCAAAACTCGTCTCATCGGTCAAAAGCAAGTTCCAGGCCTTCTTTCTGAGACGGGCTTCGGCTCGCAGATCCTTCTCAGGAATGTCTCCTAGCCGATGTTTATTCTGGGTCTTGAACTCTTTGACGATGTCTCCGTCTTTGGGGACATGACATGCCGGAACATGACCCGCGGGTGTCGGCTTTTAACCTCCTCAATGTTTAATGTCCTTTCTTGCCTTGAGATGGAGGAGTAGCTGAAACATAAATATTTAATTATTGAATGTAAGTGCTTTTATGCCGTAGCTATTTATTTTAAAATTTTAAATTGAATAATAATGTTGTACGTGAAATTAAAAGAATAATAAAGTATACTCCATAACAACTCTAGTTCTTTTCATTCATAACAACCGAATAACGAAATATGCTTTATTTTTTTACAAGACGAGCTGAATTTTCACTTGATGGTGAGTGACGCGTCAGCCCATCACAACGTGGCATTAGTTAGGGTGATATACACTGCACCACATTGTGATAGTCGCCTGTGACAAGATGTTGTCTTGTTACCACAGTCTTAACATTTGTCCCGTCTTATGACAGGGTCTGCTTTTTTACACCTTTCACTCCATTTTGCACTATTTGGAACATCGCTTTCCTTGAGATCGCAGCTCATCATATTCTTTCTCACTACACTCGGCCATCGCAACTTCGATCTTCCCCTCGGCCGTATGCCGAGTATATTGTAAGTAAAGTAAGTTTAGAAATAGGAGTTGCGGTGGTTTCCACCTGGACGGTCTCCGGCAACAGAGACCTACCATCAGTGAACTATATCCTATAAATAAATAAAGATCCACTTGCAGCTAAAACATATAGATTGCTTGCACAATTATAGAAGACATTCCATAAAATAATAATAAAACCTATAGCAACCCATGTTTAAGCTGTACGTTAATCTTTTTTTTTAACTGATTATAAGTTTACTGAGCTGTTTTTTTTATATATTTATGCCTTTTTTGTTCGGTGTGTAAATAAACAACTTGATAGATACGATTTGATGATGGATATCGATATTTTTGGCAGTAAAAATGCAATTGATACTTTTTATCTGTATAAGTTTTCACTATTTACGGGCTACGTTAACGGCAAAGAAAGAAGTGAACTATTAAATAGTGTTCTTCAAGTGATAGTGTTACCGGTTAAGTTTTGTCAATTAAGCCGAGCCTTATCAATTTTCTATTGTAATGAGTGCTGGTTCAGGCTCATTAAAAGTACATAGTTTACTTTACGTGGAGATCTTTTGGGAAGGCTTATGTCCAGCAGTGGACGTTTATCGGCTGATGATAATAATTTAAAATCTTTCATGAACAACATTGCAAATTAGATAAATCTTTATTAAATACTCGAAAGTTTATAGTACAGGCACTTGGTATACATTACTATGTAGAAATACTAGGTTTTAAGACTAGGTCGTTTAAATACATCTATACGTCACTAGTGTGGCATTGACAATAACAACTTCGACTTATGATATCATTATTTTGTAGTACTTTATTATTGCTTATGTTTTGCGTTCGTTTTAGTTGTGGTAATACAAACTGTATTACAAAGATTTATTTCATATTGTATTTTAATTATTATTATTTTGTAACAAGTGTTAAACAGTAGTTAACAAGCAGTAAGTTCATTTAAACTTAATTGGTGGATGTTTTTCCTTTAGAACAGTTTGTTTACGACAATATGTAATTACGACTTGGATTTTAGTTGCCACATAATACAAGCAAAACGTTTATCTAATTGTGACACATTTACTTATTACAATTTTAGATGCTGTTTTTAATAGGGGCATTGCTGAATTATAGAAGAGTGATAAGAGTCCTTGAAAATTGTTTTGGGAGGCCAATGCTTAACAGTGGATGACAATAGGCAGCTATGATGATATTTACGTGGTCCCTCTAGTCCTGTATATTGTCTAGGTAGTTACCACTACAATAAATATTTTTGCCACAGTAGTATTGTGTAAACATTACTATGTTAATAGGATTTGACATTTTAAATATTGATGTGATTAGCTCGATATGGAGCTATTTAAATATATTAACCTTTGTCTACCATCAAGTACATGAACTAACCATTTTGAATTTACTAAACAAAATAAATTGAGGAAAGAATATAGAATTAATGCTGAAATTTCAAGTAAACGATACGGTCATCTTAGTATAACAATATCCTGTCATATGTTCTACAGAGTTAATATTTGTAAATTTTGTTTTTCAGTTTTTAGCCAAATTAACTGTTTTGGTTCATTCACAATATGATATTGATATAGTAAAGTTGAAAAATAATCACTACTGTTTAAAACGTAAAAACTTACAATCAATGTTATAAACATTTCAAGATTGCAAACTAAAAGGTTTAGATAATTTTTAATAAGAACAGCAAAGCATTGGAATAACCAGTCAGTGTCTATGCAGAAACGAGCAAAAAGGCTGTTACTAAGCAACAATTACCACAATAGATGACATCACTCCATAACATGTGGGCTCATAGTCAGGGACTATTTATTTCATAAAAATAAACTGAATGTTAACAAAGGTCATCACAACAAAAATCATCACAAAATGAATAAAACAAATAAACAAATAATTGTTAAAAAAAATGGTGGCAAAAATAAAATAGCATTATTTACATGTGATATATGTAAACAGAGTTTCAGTTATAAATACAATCTAATAAACCATTTGAAGACGCATGATGGTGGTTACAAAATCAGACAGAAATCTTACCAATGTAAAATTTGTGATATTGAATATTGCGAGAACCGTGTTTTATTGAATCACATACGCAATACTCATTTCAACTTTGAAGGCAAAGTATCATTCTACAGGGACAAGCCGGTGAATGAAACTTGGGTGGAGAGGGTCAAACACACTAATGTCTGCGTGGAAATGACTAAAATTACACATAATGTCATAGCCATCAAGAAGTGCTCCCAAATGAATATTCAAACAGTTGAAAGCAATGATACAATCAAAGAATGGATTGTGTCAGTCGATGACTCAATCAGCGGATACTCCAAAGCCGTATGCGATTACTGCAACAAGAAAATGCTTAGGAAGAGCCTCCCGAGTCACATAAGAGAGAGACACCTGAACATAAAACCTTTCAACTGTAAAACCTGCGGGCACAACTTTAACAGGAAATACCAGCTCTCAAAGCATGCATGTGGAAAATACAGGCAGAAACCTAGAAGAAATTAGTATCAGTATATATATATATTTATATATATATATATTTTTATATATATATATATATAATAAAATAGTATAATTTAATCTATATAATAAAATATGGGGATTGTCTATGTATATGTTGACGAAGGGAACTGCAGTATCTAGGAACAGTGGTATCCCTGATAGAGCTGAACCAATCATAGGAGAGAGCCTTTGTCCAGCACTAAATATTGACCAATGGCGAAGTTGAATTACAGTATATAAATATATATAAATAAGGTGCTTTTGCATATTTGCATCACAGATAATAAATAGTTATGCAATAAGAGCAATAAGAAATAATGTTTATATAAAATATACATTTAATGTAAAATAAGTGATTTATTGTCAATTTATTTGTTTTTTTTTTTAAATGAATTATGTGTTTATAATTAAAAAGAAATCTATTGTTAATGATAAACTTCATTTTCTATTGTTGACTATTCATAAGTATTGTCTATGGATATATAAATCTAAGATGATGTTATTTATATCAACGATAGGTCTCTGTTCCTGGAGACAGTCTAGGTAGACAGCTGCTAGGCCTATTGCAGCCAACGAACAGTAGGAAGCAAACATTACAGTGGTTACATGACATTATTTTAAATGTTACTCTGGTTTGAAGGGTCTCAAGGTGGTGAGAGCATTGTGGTGCTGTGCATATCATTTTAACTAGTATCACGTTGTTATGGGCAAGCGTATCACTTACCATGAGGTGATCGCTGATCTCGTTGCTTCGTTGTATAAATAAAAAAAAAAATATTTCAATGATATCCCTCTTATGTGGTGCAGTGTAATCAATAATTTACTATATAGTATTTTTAATTAAATAAAATATATATTATTATAGATCTTTCCTTATGAACCCCTACAAACGACAGCTCCTGATGTCCAACGGTACCGGAGGCTATGCTCACTGTGACAGATGTTGGCAAGGCTGCACAGAACTGACCTATATGGAGATCTTTGGGAGAGGCCTATGTCCAGTGGTAAACTTATATCGGCTGATGATGATTATGGTATTTAAGTGACGAGACGAGCTGGACGTTTACCTGATAGTAAGTGATACGTCCGCCCATAACGTGGCGCTAGTAGATGATAACGCAACACGACATTGCGCACGTCGCCTTAAGACGTAAGATGTTAAGCCTAGTTATCCCAGTAATTACACTAGCTGTAACGCCTTGCAAACCGGAACATAGTAATGTTAGAACAGTACAGTTTATCGGCTGCAATAGGAGCAGCGATGGTATCTACTTAGATGGTCTCCAGCAAGAGAAACCTAGTGCTAGTAGAACACTTGTAAGACCTCCAGTCACTCATCATCAGCTTTATAGATTTCCGTAAATCATACTCGCTTCAACTCCCATCAGCTTTATTCATCCTAACAAATATCTCCATGTTGTTATTTAATACTATGTCGTCCTCAACATCTCTCTCTACGGCTTCCGTCTCTTCATTACGTGACCTTTGCGCATCATCGGCGTTGTGTTCCGCTAGAGGGTCGTCATCGTCGGGTGTATCTGGACCCGTGTTGGTCCTGAACGCGACATTATTCACAGATAATACACCGTCTCCAACGTTACCTAATATTGCTTCTCGTAGATCGCGATTTTTGTTCAATTCAGATTTCAAATTATCACCAATATCTAATACGATTTTAACTAATTTTTGATCATTTCTCTCATTAGTAGCTCTATATTCGCCTTTATTAATCTCGTCTATTAACGGTCTAAATTTATTATTCATCTTTTTATCAGGTTTTGCACGTTTACCTTTCTTAGTTTCTATTACAGATCTTCTTTCATCAGCTTCTTCAGATGCTATGTTATTTTCGATGGCTCCGGTGAAGTATGCTTGTGCCTTTTTATCATGGGCTTTCATTTCGGGTTTTCCTTTTGTTATAGTAGTATTTTCATTGGATCCATTTGCGCATTTTTTTATTGCATTTATAATGTTAATTTTTGTCGTATCCGTGATGAAGTATTCTATGAATGGAAACTGCGATATCGCTTCAACTGTGGACAGTATGTCGGTGGCAGCTTCTTTCGCTTGAGCGCTACCACAATTGTACGATTTGTCCAACCAATTGTAAACGACCTTGGAATGGCTCATGTCATTGGATCTGCGACCTGTGGATCTATTGTCGTTAGTTCCTTTGTCCAAAGGCTCACCATCATTGTTGGATAAGATAGCAGTTTCCAAAGCGAGCTTCAGTGTTCTTGGATCTATTGTTTGTACTGCAACTAAAGAATAATGATTATTTTTAATTGATGATGATGATCATCGTCGTGATTATAGTCTAAAGTTTATGGTAATTGATTTCCGGTCCAATGACACCTGTTCCAACGATTCATTGCGACCTTCGAAATAAAGTTTTTGGAGTTACTTTATATTTCACAAAAACAATTTATTACCTTTTCTAGCTCACGCTTATCTAATCGCGTTACTGTGGTAACGAAACTACATATTATCTTGAATTAACATGTCTTAAAGCAAAGAGTACTTTATCATCATCAGCATCATTATCAGCGAACACGCGTTCACTACTGGACATAGGCCTCTCCCAAAGATCGCCACATCGATCGATCCTGCGCTGCCCGCATCCAACTGCTTTCCGCCACCTTCACGAGATCGTCAGACCAACTAGTGCGTGGCCTGTCAACACTGCGTCTTCCGGTACGCGAACACGTAAGGTCACCGACATAGTCCAAAAGATTGCTAGTCTCAAGTCGCAATGAGCAGGACACATCGCCCGAAGGACTGACAGCCGTTGGAGCACCAAGGTTCTCGAATGGCGACCAATTATTTTATGCGATGTAAATATCCTAACATTACACATAATGCCCAAGCCTTCAAGGGACTATCCTTTTCGTTGCGATTTAAAAAAAAAAAATCTCTTATACTTACAAACAAAACAAAAATGTAAAAGAAACTTCATGTCAGTGTATATATTCGATGTAGAAATAATATATATATATATATATTGTTTTTTTATTATGGTTTTATTACGTCTTATCTTAAATTTGTTTTACAAATATGTGTAGTGTATTTCGAGGTGAATTATCAACACTTTTATTCTACGAAGCGACGAGCGCGTTCACCTGATAATAAGTGATACACCTATAGGAACGTGGGGCTGATCAGGATGATACAAACTGCGCCTCATTGCGCCCATCGCCTTGAGACATAGGATGTCAAGTCTCGTTACCTCAGTAATTGCAATAGCTACAGCGCCCTTCAAACCGGAACGCGGTAATATGTTTGCACATTGCCGTTTGGCGGTAGATATAGGAATTTCTCTTCATCAATCGGAATTGCTATCGAAATGTTAAATATCGATAGAATCGCTATAATCTTCGGTGTATTTCTCTATTAACTTCTTGCACAGCGTCTTCTTAACCGGATCCGTCGTCTTCGAAAGCGGACGTGCTGCTGAATAGTTTGTCGCTTTCGTTACTTCCCATACAATTTTCCTTACACCGTCAGTTTGAAGATTTTTTGAGACAACTAGCAGCTTTCTGATATGGTCACCAGATTTCGCGACCGTTTTATATTCTCTCTTGTCCTTGTGCGAGATCATATCGCTGTCCAGCAAATTTAATATCAACGGCTGATCGTTTTTGATCACTGCCTTAGTTTCTTCGTCTAGTTTACCGCAGTCTTCTATGCAGGCGTAGTTTTTATGGTCTCTCCTCATAACCCTCGAGTATATTATGTTATTTGAACTGTTCACGATTCTAAATAATATCGAATCCGGTAAGACCTGTAAGGAGTGATTATATATGAAAGTTTAGGAAACCGGATAATTATGGGACGAGACGCGCTGGACGTTCACCTGATGGTAAGTGACACGCCTGCCCATAAAACGCGGCTAGTTAGGATACTCGGCACCACATTGCGCTCGTCGTCTGACACTTAATATATTGAGTCCTGTTATTCCAGTAATTACACTAGCTACAGCGCCCTTCAATCCGGTACACAGTAAAGTTTATACAGTACCTACTTAGACAGTCATCATCATCAGCTGCCGATCGACGTCAACTAGACATAGAATTCTTCCAAAGTACTCCATCTCGATCGCTTCCGCCGTTTTTCCTACCTTCACCGGATCATAGGTCCATCGTGTAATGCTTGTCCTCGGTGAACCAACGATCTGGTGAAGGTAGGCTTTTTTCTGGTGGTAGTGTCTCTGTTACCGGGCAACAACCAGGTAAGTACCACCGCAGCTTCTATTGCGAGAAACAGTAGTGTGGAAACGTTACTGTGTTCCTGTTTGAAGGGCGCTGTGGGTAGTATAATTGCTGGGGTAACGAGACTTAACATGTTATATGTTACGACGAGCGTATTGTGTAATATCCTCACCAGCGTCACGTTAAGTGTATAAGTGAGGGCATCACTTACCATCAAGTGAACGTCCTGTTCGTCACATCGCTTCGTTGTATCAAAAAAAGGGGGGAGCTGCTGGAAGCGAACAACACTGGACCGAACGGTATGAGGATCCTTGGGTATCGTTGGAAGAGGTCTATGTCCAGCTGTGGTCATCTGCCGTATGACTATAACGATGATGATAAGGATAGCAATAGCTATGGCGTTTTTTTTTTATTTAATTCGTCACAGCGATGTGATGAGCAAGGCCTAGACGTTTACCTGATGGCAAAGGTGGCGGGATATTATACACTGCAACGTATTGTGTTACAACAGTAATACAGCTAGAGCGCACTACAAACCGGAACGTTAATATTTGCACACTAATATTCGGTAGCTATGGTACCTGCCCACCAGTTAAACTTACTGTATATAACGTGGTAATGTGGCAACCAGCTCTGCCGTTGCATACTGCCGTCAATGTGGAGTTGATTTCTGATGACTGATGATATTTGGGTGTTATCCTCCATTCAGTTTCAATGGGATTGTTGCATACAGATAATAAATCGCTCAGATTGATCAACGTTGGACACGAGCTCTGTATGTTGTTGTACTGTGTGAAGTGTATCGTGCAAAGCTGATTGTCGTTCGGCATCGACAGGATCTCGTAAGGACATGGCGGTGGTTTCTCTTCTATCACCTGTAACATTGAAAGATTTTTTTTTTTTAAATAAAAAAGAGCCTATGGCAATGATAAGTCTCGTGGAATGGAGGTGAGCAGGCCACGACTGTAGATTAAAATACTACAGGTGGACCTAGAGGGAGTAAACAGAGCAAGGAAGAAGAGAAGATGGAGAGACATTTGCGAATAGATATGGAAAGGAATTCGCTGGTGGTAGTGTCTATTGCTAGAGACCGTCTAGAAAGGTACCACCGCAGCCGACCAACATTACTATGTTCCGGATTGAATGGCGCTGTAGCTAGTGAAATTACTGAGGTAACAAGATTATATGCCTCAAGACGACGAACACCATGTGATGCTTGTATATCACTCCCAACTGGCACCACGTTATGTGCAAACATCAGATGAACTTCTCGACTCGTCACTTATTAATTAAAAAATAATTATTATTATTCGCTTATCGACAACAGCGTATATGAGAATAATAATCGATAATCGATTACTTTCGTTATCGATTACACACTACCCCATCCTTACTGTCAGCTGTTAAAACTATTAAGCTATATTTAACAAAGTATTGTTATAAGATTTATGTTATATTACGTATTATGTAATACATTATAATAATGTGTGTAAAATTTAATTGTTTTATCTCATTATCGTTTCCACCATCAGGTGGTTGAGAATCTATTAAATAAAATAAACTCTAAAATATATATTTTTCTATTTAAAAACTCACCCAATGTCCGCCGTTAAAACATTCTTTACATGTCGTATCCACAGCGCCTTTGCACATGTAACAGACCATAGTTCCTTTTCCACCTTCATCGATCTCCCTCCAGGTCCTCCAGTTGAAGCCTCTTTTGAAGGTATACTTCACACCCTTCATCCCCAGAAGTGATTTGAACGCATTTTCAATTTCATCAATTCTAACCCTTTTCGTTTTAGACTTGTCTATATCTATATGCGGTATACCGTCTACGTATATAGTGTTATTGGTTAGTTCATCTAACAATCTAGACTTGTGTTTTTCTAGTTTATTGTTAAATAGTCGCCTTCTTAAATTCGTACTTTTCGTTTTAAACAACCTGCCCTTGTATTCAGGTAACGTATTAAATTCTTTGTTACCATCGATTACCGTCACAATTGGTAATATTATGAAAAGCGTTATTAGAAAATTTTTATTAGACATCAGCACTGTGTTCTAATGGTGATTGTGTAAACTGTTCAAAGAAATACCTGTTAATGCTGGTGAATTTAGGAAGGTAGGTGGATTTGTTTACAAAACAAGCCACCAATCGTGTAGCGATAAAATCTGTTTACACTTTAACCAGTGTGAAGTTTTCTTTTATTGAACGTGGCGACGAGTTGAGAGAAGCGATCACCTGATGGTAATTGATATGCCTGCCTGGTGCTAGATAGAATGATACACACTACATCTTGCTGGTCGCATTAAGACAAAGTTTAGTCTCTTCACCTGTTCACATTAATATTTTACAAATGAGTTTTATCCCACTTTTTTATAACACATAAGAGGAACTTTCTAGATTTCTGCAGAAGATCATTATCCAGAGTAGTTGTATAAGACAATCAAATAAGTAGCCGCAGTAAAAACCACGAGAGGACGGTAAGACGTAACCATGGTGGTGGATAAACGGTCTCCACTTTCATGTTATGGGACACGGCATGGAGCCAGGCCAGCGATGTGAATATTGTTTTAAATGTCAGAAATACATTTTAGTTATTTTAATCGTCAATACCCAGTGTTGGTATATATTTATTTAGGAAAGATTAAATCGAAGATAAGCTGGAAGAAATTCCGAGAACCAAACCATCGACCTCTATGTCACTTTGTAGCCGCTTATCGTTTAAAAGGCGGAGGCAGTCAAAAAATTGTAGTTTGTAGCTTTGTTTCGAGTTAAGGTCAAAGATTAAATCTCATCATTATTATATGTTTACTGCTCAGTAGTAACTACTACTATAGACATCCTTAGGATTGCGATGATTATGATGATGAATCACCTTATGCCAATATATAAAAATTAAAAGGAAATAACATCATGCTAAAAACCTTTTACATTAATACTATTTAAAAAATGTCCGGTACTCATTAGTTACGTAATAAAAATTAGTTTTACATTGTAATTAAACTTAATAAAGATATTGAAATCATTAACATGTAATTTAAAATCAATTGAAATGTGATTAGAGTTTTTAAAATTATATCGGGGTGTATGGGTTCCCGCTGAACAACTCACGGGACCTATACCAACCTCGCCTGCTAGCGGTGCACCCTGATAATGAACAAACGAGGTTCTGGCTGCCACCGACCGTCTGGTGAGAAATGGCTCAAATCCCTATAAACAAACCCCTACAAACGAAGGTAGCGGGAAGCCGCTGGATGTGAGCTCCGCAGAACCGATTGATAAGAAAATCTTTGGGTGAGACCTGTGTCCAGCAGTGGACGTCTGTCGGCTAATGATGATAAAATTATATCTCTTTTTTTCCAACGATTCAAAGATCGGGACTTATGCAAGATAAGACTGTGATAGCCGAAAATTAATGAAGACTGCATATAACAGCATCTTTCCCCATAAAATACATATTAATAACTTGGTACTTTTTATTAACACGTCAGTAAAGATTAATTAAAAATAACAGTACCTAAAATTAAAAAGAGGCAGATTAAATAATATACTACGAGTACAACTGGTGATAGGTCTCAGTTGCCGGAGACCGCCTACGTAGGTACCACCGCAGCTCCTATTTCTGCCGCCAAACAATAGTGTGCAAATATTTCTGTTACGGTTCGAAGGACGCTGTAGCTAGTGTAATTACTGGGGTGAGGAGTCTTAACATATTGTCTCATGGCGACGGGCACAACGTGGTGCTGTGAATACCATTCTAGCTAACGCGACGTTGTAATGCGCAGGCATACCACTTACCATCAGATGAACTATCCGTTAGCCTCGTCGCTTCAGTAAATAAACAAAAATTCTACTTTTTTTATATTATCACGACTTTTTTCCCAGTAGGAGTAGACAGTGGCGAGTAGACACCCACTTTTCGCCAGATGCGTCAGATTAGGTCCCATGTAACAGGGGACGAGCTTGTTGCCACTTTATTGGAGCGACCTCACACACACAAAAATAATTTCAGTGTGCGGGTTTCCTCACGATGTTTTCCTTCACTGTTTTGTATTTTGCTGTTGTTACTTAAGTTCACAAATGTATATAACTTAAATATTAAAGTCATCGGTACATGTCGATATTCGAACCCACGACCTTCGGAAAGAAAGCCGCACGCTCTAACCATTATGCCAGCGAGCCAAAATTCTATTAGTCATCCAAATTTACAAGAGACCATGTTTTTAGCCAGATTGAGTCCGCTAGTGCATTTTCGGTCAGTTTAACATCGATGATGTTTTAATTCCAACTGGAGAATCTATTCTTAATTAATAGGTTATACTTAAATACCATAAGCAAGTATTGGTATCCCCAACCTGATTACAATTAATAGAAACTGTTTAATCCTTGAAAATGTTCATTTTCATTTCTCAACAAGAGTATGTTACTTATTAGTGTTAATTAAAACAGCAAAGGTTTTAATTATATGAACAATGATTAACTTATTGCGATACATAACTAAATAATTTGCCTCGTTGAAAGTATTAGTAATACAATTTTAATATAATTAAAGCGAAGACTGGAAATATTAAAAAACAAGTAGGCAATAATTACAATATATTATTATCGTTATTTCTCTGTGCTATAAATAATCTGCGCTTGTTGTAAATAACTGTTACATTGCTAATTTTACCCCATCACTATTTAAAAGGATACGTCAAACTACAACTTCATTCATTTCGTTTCGCATTCATTGTTAAAACGTCCCGAGGTGATGGTACTATCAGTGATTTCGCCAGAAACTCCCACTTTTGTGATGAACAATAAAAATACACCGAAATGTCCTAGTGAATGCACCTGTGCGTGTTTGGTTTTTTTATGAATTGTTTTTGTGTTTGTGAAATATTTTTTTTATTGTCCAGCTGAAGACATATCCAGTAAGTTGTTTTTTTATTCAGTATGTTTTTTTTTTATTTGACGATGCTGCGAAATGGGATTCGCCGGATGGTTATCGTGCTCGCCTATGATAATGTGATACTAGTTAGGATGATAACATTCTGCTCATAGCCTAGAGACCTAGTCTCATTACTCCAGTTATTTTACTAGCTACTGCGTCTCTCAAATCGGAAGACGCTAACGTTTGGACACTAATGTCTCGCAGTAGTTTACAACAGGCGTCTATAGACTGTTTCCATCAACAAGTAACTGGAGATATGTTTTGCCCTTGCTGTGTGTATGTCTTTGTCACTCTAATCAATTTACAAACTACATTCCTTTATAAACTGGAACACATCAAGTGGTGCTGCTGTCTATATCTATCCACTTAGATGTAATATTTAATTATTTAAAGTTTTCAATGTTTTATTATATTATCAAGGTTTAATTCCTTTTATAGTTTGATGATGAAATTGAAACGTCTACATTGTTATAAAACAAGGAGATTATCTATAGCATCACACTAATAAATTGAGCTTCTTAAAGATGTAACTTAACAAAGACTTGTTTATATGAATCTATGATTTTATTGGCAATAATTCAAACTGTTTGTAGTATAAAAAAAAATTGCAACTCACTATTGTGCTTAAAAGACTATTTCATCAGTTTGGAAATGTGCCAAAATTCTGACAATAGGTCGGTCTATAGGCACTAGTGTATTTCATAGAAGATTCTAAAGACCCTCGCAGACAAAGAGTGATGGCTTAGAGAGTCTCAGTTGAAGTCTCTTATAGCGTGGCCTTCTTTGATGAAACCCTCCCACAATTTACAAATGATAAATTTCTGTCCATAGACAATATGGCTACTGGATCATATAAAGTATTTAATATTTCAATAGGATTTTTCAAAAATTTATTTTGATATGAAAATATAAACAATTTTGTGAATAGATATAGAATTTTTTTTTATCTAAATTATCTTTTTATATATAGCAACAAAAAAGTATACATTAGCTTATCATCTGTTAGTATTTAAACTGTGTAATAAAGATTTAAAGAAATAATTTAGATAAAAATTTTTACCAAATTTTGAAGCCGTAATTCTGAATCCTTATCTCATTGACTCCGTCAAATTGCGCTGATATATTTTATAATTCTTATCATCTTCGATTCGTACATATAGAAGGAACGTATACTTTAAGAGGCTAATATGATTTTTTTTAAAAAAAAAACTTTGTTCAGAACCTTCAGCTCATGGAAGCAGTATAAAACAATTGTTTTCAGGAATTAAGTACATCAGGTGGTAACATACTTGAATTGAATTTTTTTTTTTAATTTTCTTTTTGGCACACACTGGCCGTAGAAGCAGTTAAATTACTGTGAAGTGCTGACAGCTCCATATTTCAGTATTGCCTTATCCACCGAAAGACCCAGGCTCGGTTAACACTGAGCTCGCTTGATATACTCGGGATATAGTTATGTTTGCACAGTACTGTTTGGTGGCAGAAAAAGGTGCTGCGGAGGTACCTACCTAGACGGTCTCCGTCAGAGTTCTACCACCAGTAAATTTGCTGTAACATCTTATGTCTAACTGTGGGCATGATGTGGTGCAGTGTATAACATGATATCTAAGGCCAAATAGCTATGGTCAGGTGTATTATCATTTACCATCAATTGACCGCATCATTCGTCTTATGGCTTACTTGAATAAAAAAATTTACTGTCCGGAGTCGAGGTCTTTGAGGCAAAAAATTTAAAAAAATCATTCCCTATTTAAAGTACGTTACCACCGGTTGTCGTACCTATTTCCGGAAAACTCCTTAAATGTCTCGTACGCCCCGTGTCGATGACCTATGGGAACAATGATCGTTCTAAAATCGCGCGGGTAGGGTTCCGCAAGGTTTTTTTTATAAAAATATATATATATTTTTTTTAATTCAATTAAGCGACGACACAAGCGTATCTTTCACCTGATGGTAAGTAATACGTCTACCCATAGCGCGGCAGCTAGGATGATATACATTGCACCACATTGCATTCGTCGCTTGAGACATGTCTCGTTACACCGGTAATAACACTTACTACAGCGTCCTTCAAACCGGAACGCAGTAATGTTCGCACACTACTGTTTGTCGGCTGCAAACAAGCACTGCAATGGTACCCACTTAGACGGTGTCCGGCGGCAGAAATCTATTATTATTTTTTTGTTGGTTTCGAGGGAAATCTTCGAAAGATACCTTGCTTCTAGAAGGGAGTCAGGGTTATGTAGGATTCTTACTCGGAGACCCACCACCAGTATATACACTGTCGCGTTCATGTAACGCATTCATTGCTCCGTCACTTCCAATGATCAAGCAGCTATGTTTACCAGGGTTGAGCTGGCGGGTGAGGTGAGGTCGCAGTCATCACGGAGAACAGAAACCTACCATCATATATATTATATAATAATGCGAATTCATCATCATCATCAGGTGATGCCTTAATCGAACTGAACTACGCCGATATTCAAATGTTGGTTCCGCATTCAAATTTGCACACCGCAAAAATGCAAGTATTAAAAAAAAATTATACGGAACCCCAATTTTTACACGACGCACACGCTTGACCGTTTGTATATTCATTTAGTGTAGTTGTATGAAAGTAACTTATTCCTTTCGTTCATTATTACTTGAGACCACTTATTACCAGTAATTCAGCCGGTATTAGGTGGTAATCATGTTGACACCGTAAGACGCGGGGTTGGCAGGCCTCTCACTGGGCGGTCCGACGATCTGGCGAAGGTCGCGGGGAGCGGCCTGATGCGGTCAGCGCAGGACCAATTCACGTGAAGCTTGGGTGGCCTATGTCCAGCAGTGGACGTTACTCCGCTGATGATGATGATGTTGGCAGCTGGTACATGGCTGAACATTGACAATATGGTGGTGGTAAATAGCCTAGACAACAAATACAGATCCAGGATAGAACCTGCGACTTTTTTTTTTTTTTTTGAAACGGTTCGGACCTGATGGTAAGAGATACGTCCGTCTCCAGCAACGCGGCAGCCAGGATGATATACACTGCAACACGTGCTAATCATTTGACATATGTTAACTCTCCTTATTTCGCTAACTTCACCGGATACAGCGTCCTTCAAACCGGATCACGGTAATTTTTGCACAGTGCTGCTTGGTCGCTGCGGTGGTACGTAGACGGTCTCCAGCAATAGAGACTACCACCAGTAGTCTTCCGTGTTGAAGATCACTGCTTTAGAGCCATGCCATTACTTTGATGGACGCTGTAGCTGGGTTAGTTACCGTGGTAACTAGGATAACATGTACCTTATGAAGGAGCACAACGCCTTGCCTATTTTGGACTTGCACCGACTAAAACCACCATGATGTTCCACCGTCACCGCTTCATGGCGGGACCATGGGAACGCTTTTGCACTCCGCGACCCCACCAGCTCCGACTGCAAGCGTGCTGGAACATACAGCGTGGCCTCTCATCGTCACGTGGGCAGCAGATCTCGAAACTGTCGCCCAGGAGCCACGGGAACCAAGAGCCTCCTCGGCGTCTTCACCACGGTGTGAAGGCAGTGGAAGCCTGCCTCCGCAGCTCACCTGGAGCGGTCGGGGGAGTGACCGAGCTACAGCTACTGAACCCCACCGCCACGACAATGCGGGAACCTGTTCCGGGTGGTATCATCTTAACCTAGCGCCACGTTATAAGCAGGATGATGGTCTCGCTGGTCTTCGAATAAAGAATGTTACGTCATTTTTTTTTTGCTCCTGAACAAATCCTGCATGGAACAAGTCCTTGCTGGTTCAACGAGAAATTTATACCAGATCCTTACTGGGTAAGGACCCACGGTTTCCACGCTGCAGCTTCAGCCGAAATTGCGTGAAGGCTGTCGCACGCTCCCGCAGTTCCGGTAACGGCGGCCCAGTTGTGGGCCTCGACATTATCTGGGGTTCCTCATGGTGACGTACTATATCTGCCGGTTCGTATACGGTCACGTGGTAGTGTATATTTTTTATCAGCTCACAACGGGCTGTCTGTTTGTTGGGCGATAAGCGTTTCGCAGTAATTTATATGTAATGGAGTCATGAGTTCAATTGATAGACATTTTAATAAACGTTTCATAATATGTTCCCAACAGTGGGAATGTAGCGTGGGCTCTTTGTGGTGAACGCGGTCGAATTTATACTGTATGAGATTACTTTTCCTGCGCGATGATACAGATATTCAGCCAATAATAAGTAATAGGCCCGCCTATAATAACATGGCGCTAGTTAAGATGATATACACTGCATCTGTACAACGCTCATCTCCTTGCCGCGACGCGGTGCTAGTAAGGAGGTATACACTGCACCACATTCCAATTCCACATCAGATACTGCAATAATTTCACTAGCTACAACCCTTTAAACGGGAAGAAGGTAATGTTTGCACACTACCCCTTTTTTTTTCATACTTACCCTCTCGGCCGCATACAGGTTATGTCGGACTAAAACCACCACGATGCGCCACCGTCATCGCTTTACAGCCGCGGTGGTACTTAGACGGTCACCGGCAAGAAACACTACCACCACTAGTCTTGAAGAGGTCCGGGTTCGATTCCCGAAACACACACACACACACACACACATATATATATATATATATATATATATATATATATATATATATATATATATATATATATGTATGTATCTCATACGAATTGTGAACGACATTGACTAAGCGCCATTGACCTAAACAAGCCGCTCGCGGATCGAGGTCAGAGCAAGAGAGACGGCGATATAGTCTATCTCTTTCGCACCTCAACAACTACCCACGAGTGCTCAGCGATAAGAGTTCTTTATAATCGTCTGTGTTAAATAGATAACTGCTAGGCTCGTACGAATGGAGCGGATGATGAAGATGCTATCGCTTCTGCTGCTGGTGGTCTGTTGGTTCAGGTCTGTTGCTGGTGACCACAGCGGTAATGAGACCTAACCTATCTATTTGCAGGTGGTAGCGCCTCTGTTGCCGGAGGCCGTTTGAGTATGTACATATACCGCCGCAGCGATAAGCAGTGTGCAAATTTTAATGTGTTCCGGTTTGAAGGACGCTGTTGCTAGTGAAATTACAGAGGTAATGATATACACTGCATGAGCACTCAAAGCGATGAGCACATGGTGCAGTGTATACTGTTTCAACGTATCACTTATTATCAGGTGTATGACTCGCCTGACGGAAGTTGCTACTGGCATCCTGGGATACCACATGCCTTGTAATCCAAAGGTTCGACGTTTCGTACCTGGTCTATTTAGTAGGTATATCGGTTCCATCTGACAGCATCACTGTGTTTCAAGTGTTAACACGTGAAAGTTGCAGTAATGGATTCGATATCGTATGTTATCCCACTGCTGGGCGACGGGGGTAGCTGTGCAATCATAAACACGCCTACGTAGTGATATTACAGTATGATGGGGTTTTCACCATTGTTCCGATTGTGATGGTATGGTTGCCGTATACCACCACCACAGTGTTGCGTCATCTGTTCGTTGTTGGTGTGGTATTCCGGACTATTTAGGTCACTGTCCCGATCCACTTGAACGTCGCGGAATGTTTTTACTGGTGATCCGATTAGAAGCTGGCATGTGGTTCTCAAACTTTGTTTTTTTTTTTTTTTTTAACCTTACGTTCACCTGATGGTAACCTATACGCCTGTAAATAACAACCTGGCTAGTTAGGTTGTTATAAATTCCACTTGCTGCACCAGGAGTGTAATGGGCGTGGTCCGGTTTGAAGGGCGTTGTAGCTAATGTAATTACTTATGTAGAGACACCTGATCTGTAAAGACGATGATCACGAAGTGATGCTGTGTATCACTTAAAGCTGTACGTTCCCTATTAATGGATGGACAGGAGGTACAGGTCACTGACCTTCAGGCTGGTGCAGGTACTTTCAAGACATGGGTATTTTGGTAAGTACTCGTATAGCCGGAAGAGAGCTGATAGCCGAGTGTCTCGAATTGTGAATGCGAGGATACTGCGCAGCACAGCCTGGAATTTTGCTGAGCATGGGATACTCAGCTCCAAGACCTCTCCACTGTTGTGGGGGATAACCTCTCACTGCTTGGTGTTATTAAAGCCATGATCAGTGAAGAGCCGTCGAGGGATGCTGATGTGGTCATCTGGGAGAAAGTAATGTCGCAGAAAGAGATTGCAGAGAGGAAGCGAGAGAAAAACAGGCAGGTGTCTGGGTGTATGTTCCACGCGCCCTGCCATGCCAACCCCAATAACACCATGATGGCGGATGCGGGGGTGATTCGTTGCCAAGTATGTAAGTCCTCGAGGTGGCACGGCACTTCCGTCTATGACTGATAAATGAGGTGGAGAATTCCAATTCCATTCCAAAAGCGGCTTCATCACCAAAGCGGTTCCATGGTTTCCGCTACAAGCGTCAAGAGGTACGCCGTGGGGTTGTAGCCGGTAACACTCCCCTCCGTTAACCCCACAGCAGATGAGGGTATCATTCATCATCAGGTGAAGGTGTGGTGTATATTTGATAGTTTGAGAATCTCTGGTAATGCCATTTGAGTAATAGGCGCGCGCTGTGTAATGAGCGTTGATTGGCCGTGGGCCTTAGGGCCAATTGGTTCGTTGTGTGCCGGACGTGACGTCATCACCGCCGCCATTGCAGTAGGCCTATACTGATATTGATGCAATGAATACTTCCAACTATATATATATATATATATGTATAGGTGTGTGCATGTGTGCGTAGAGGCTTTGAGCAACATACATTGTTGTGCAAAAATCACTGTATTCCGGTTTGAAGGGCCCTGTAGCTGATATAATTGCTGCGGTAACAAAACTTAATCTTATGACTCAAAGCGACGAGCGCAGCGCAGTGCAGTGTATGTCATCTTGATACTGGCGTTGGATATCACTTATAATCAGGTGAACGTCTCCATCGCGTCGCTTCGTAGTTAAAAACAAAAAGACTTCGGACGGTCTACGTCCAGCTGTGGGCAAGAAGTGGTGAACTGATGATGGCTTATATGTAAACTTAAAAAGAATATATTAAGAAACTTTTATTCATCGTTTAGATGCCCACCGCTGGGCATAGGCTTCTACAAAAATATTTCGATTTGTGTGGCTGCAGTGTATATCATCCTAACTACCGCCGCATTATGAGCAGGCGTAACGTTTACCATAAATCCAAACTGGTTCTTTTCGTCGAACAAAAAAAAATTCGACGGGACTCGAAGCCGGATCTATCGAGGCGGTCAACCGCTGCGCCATAGGGGTGCAATAATTGTTTTCATTCAATATTTGATTTGGACCTGTTAATATCACTTCCTCAAGGCTTATCACGTTTGATGTGATAAGCGTGTTAGATATTTTTTTTTTATTGCTCGCAAGATGCGGAAGTTTACTCGTTATCACGTTTCAGTTTTTAAAAATCCACTTTTAGTCTATTTTCATATATATATATAACAGAAAAAATATATATATATATTCGCAGCAGAAACAGAAGAGAACATCCGGCAAGAGACTGTACTTACTGATAAGTGGGTCTAGGTACCACCGCAACGGCTACAGCAGCCGGCGAACGTTGCTGTGTTCCGGTTTGAAGGGCGCTGGTTCTAGCGTAATTGCTTAAGTGACGATATTCAACATGTGGGTGTGCAGCGGTTACCGCACGACTCACGGGATCCGAGCCAACCTCGTCTACTGGTGCACCCTGGTAATCAACAAATTGGGCTCCGGTTACTGGTCTGTGCTAGTGAAACTCGACTCTCAACTTACCATCAGGTGAACCCCCCCCTCAGGGCTCCTTAAATCGTTTGTAATAAAAACCTTCATGATAATTTTAATTGTTGAACATATTTAACTAAATCGATAACCCAAGTCTACGTTATGTGGCTTGGAACAGACCCTTAAACCATCGCTGGTCATCCTCAGTGAGACGAAGGAGCCACCACAGTCTGATGGAATACTTCCGTCTCCCTCTCTTCAGTATGTACCGCCGCTTTGCTATAATAAACACGACCTCCACCTTCCAAGCCCTCAGAGCTGCAAAAAGGTTTTAGTCGACTTTTACGTCACGCAGGGTCTACCTTGGTAGACTGAACCAGCTAAACCGATTTTGGCGCGACATTTACCACATAACTGATATCGTTGATCACCACTTTGGTACTATTTATGTTATTATATAACCTTTTAAAAGTAATTGTTTGACATGGCCGATATCCGAGGAGCTGATAGGACAGGTCAGACCTGGTCTCGGTTCCCATGGGTCCAGTTGCTTGCGAAACTGGCGGTGCGTCGGAAACATGATTTGTCGGTATCTATGATCGGCCAGCAAAGGAGTCGAGTTTTCCTTATGTAAAGGTGTTATCACACTGTTGCGGTTTTATTATTAATAATTATTATTATTATCCACAACGTGTTTTGATAGGTCTGATTTCGTTACGTTCTGTTATGGGAGACCGGAAGTAGGTGCTAAAGCCACAACCCAAGGTGTTTTTATTGTGTGAAAACCTTCAGCACGGATATAAGAAGTCTCTAAACGATTCCCTTTCGACCCTCAAAAATTAAGGTACTGCCACGCCACGAATATCATCATCATCTGAAAGCAATGGTCGCCCACTGCTGGACATTTCTTACGAGTTATCCTACAAAATAGGGTCTTGCGCAAGCGCAGGTAAACAGCGAATATATTAGAAATAAATTCCACAAGGGTATTTCATAAAAGAAACAAAGAGGTCTATGTTGACATTGGGTATATTGATGGGTAAAATTGGTCTTAGTCTTGAAAAATGAAAACCAAGACCGAACAGTCAAGACCAATACCAAGATTGTCAGTCTTAGTCTTCTGGTTTTTCTTATCGCTGATCAGGTAGTCCAGGTTTGGACTCTTGTCTCTCATATCCAAATTACATACAAATATTTATTTTTGTATATACATCATCATCATCATCAGCCGATGGACGTCCACTGCTGGACATTAGCCTCCCCAGAGATCTCCACTGAGTTCATCGAGGGGCCTTAGCCCACCACGCTGGTTCAGTGCTGATTGTTGGGTGGTCAGAACCTGCTATTGAGCAGGCTGCACCGCGTGCTGGTGAGGTTGACTTGGGGAACACCTTACACCCGTATATATATACATAGATGATGTTTACTGGTAACAGGTCTCCGGCTTGAATGGCGCTGTAGTTAATAAAATTACTGGAGTAGATTTGACATCTTATACGTTAAATTAAGCATAATATGGTGCAGTGTATCATCTTAACTACCATCACAATATGGTCAGATTTAACGGATCCTACTAAAGACCTTATTTTATCTTTACGCATTGCCATTTGGTAGTAATTTTTTTTTTTCACTATCGTAGAGGTTTTGACAGAGAGGGGGGGGGGTCTTTGATGAATGACAACGCAAGCAGCAATATCAGCACTATGTTGAATAATGACAGAGCGATTTAAAGCACAGAGCAAGTTAGTAAGTCGAGCAGTATTATGAAGATCCAGAGAGATCCAGTTAATAGATACAGTTGTATATTTCATGATAGGTTACTGCATCGAATCTTGGTATTTCGAAGATACAGTTCATAAATACAATTGTATACTTCGTGATAGGCTACTGTCTCGATCCTGAGTATTACGAAGATCCGGAGAGATCCAGTTGATGTATACAATTGTACACATCGTGATAGGTTACTGCATCGAATCTTGGTATTTCGAAGATACAGTTAATAAATACAATTGTATACCTCGTGATAGGCTACCGTCTCGATCCTGGGTATTACAAAGATCCGGAGAGATCCAGTTAATAGATACAGTTGTATATTTCGTGATAGGTTACTGCATCGAATCTTGGTATTACGAAGATCCAGTTGATGGATACAATTGTATACTTCATGATAGGCGACTGTCTCGATCCTTGGTATTGCGAAGATCCGGAGAGATCCAGCTGATGGAATATACACAAAAATGTACGAATGTTGTGTATTTTCGTTATGGTATATGAAAGTGCAATCTATTGTTTGTGGTGGGCGCCATCTGTTGGGTTCTTTGAAAAATTGTTCCGATTATTTCTAAATAAAAAAAAATGATAAGAGTTACAATAGATTCTTCGATTAATACTTTAGATTTGTAAATTTTTTTGTATAATTATTAGGATGGCTTACGTCATAGATATAGATATTTATTTAAGAACGCTTCAGTGTGTCCCCATCCTTAAATATCAAATGGCGCAGTGTACAGTTGCATAAATATCACCTGAGTCCTACTGCAATGGAAGTTTACCATACCCTTGGTATTGTATACTTGATGTCGCTCCCGACATGTCTTGTGTATATATTTGAATGAAAGAAATACTTAGGTAAGATTTTTTTTTTTAATTCACTGATCTATATACCATTTTATACTGGTAGGGCTTTGGTATCGGAGACCGTCTGGATATGTACCATTTAAGTAGGACCGTAGCTGCTATTTCTCCCGCCAAACTGGATTGTGCAAACATTACTGTGTTCCGGTTTGAAGGGAGTTATAGCTAGTAATTTTTTTTTTGTCTCAAAGCGAGTGTCAGATGGTGCAGTGTATAACATCCCAACTAGCGCCACGTTGTTGTGGGCGTGTCACCATCAGGTGAACGTCTCGTGGATCTTGTCGCTTCATTAAAAAAAAAAGTGATAGGCTGGTTACCGTGTAGACTGGACGTACTTCTGACGTAGTGTGTAAACATTACATATTGTGGCTCACGGCGACATCTTAACTAGCACCACTTTATGGGCAGGCTTTATCACCTATTATTACGTGAACGCCTCATCTGCCTCATTGCGTCGAGTGAAAAAAAAATACCATATAAATTAGATTTGTTTTAATGACGGTAGATGTAGATTGGAGACCTGGTTGGTGTTATTAAAATGGCGCTTACCCACAAAGGTTTTTATTTAAATATCATTATCAGGCGTAATCGGAAGACCCATAGACAATGAAAAAAAAATGATTTTTTTTTTATTCGATGACGCAACGATGACGTCGACGCCATGAGGTGTATGATGTTAGATCACGTCACCCCAGCAATTTCACTAGCTACAGCGCCCTTCAAACCGGAACACAGTAATGTACGCATACGACGGAAACCTACCGCCAATAATATATCAAAATTGAGTATTAGTGTTATTGTCTAATAAAAAAAATAATAATAAATATAATTTAATTTATTTCAGGTACGCCAGCGCCAGCCAAAGTACAAGACTGATTTTTGCAATCTACAAATTATGTAGTAAACATTATCGATCGCTAGTAAACATTCCATACTCATGCTCATGCTCATGCTCGTATACTGACCGACTGTTGCGGGGACGCGCGAAACGGCGATTGTTATGCGCCATCTTGGATCAGCCATTTTATAACGTCCGAACAAGATGGCGTCGAGCCCGTCTGCCGGTGTGTTGGAGGGGAAACAGGTGATCGACGAGGCGGAGGAGAAACTCCTGGCGAGGAACCAGGTCATTCTGCTGCCGGCGACTGTGAACGATGACGGTCTGCTGTCCGTGAAGTCATCTAAGAAAGGTGAGCCCAATTTATTTTTTATGCTGAATCCCATTTTGTGTTGCCATTGTACAAAATATTTAGTTAAAAAAAAAATTAAAAAATGTTAATCTATTTTACAAAACCTATTGTCACTTTCTAACAAAGGTAGGTGTGAAAATATTAACGAGTTCCGATTTGAAGGGCGCTGTAGCTAATGAAGTTATTAGTAGTTCTCTGTTGCCGGAGACCGGCTATGCAGGTAGTACCGTGACGCCTATTCCTGCCGCCGAAGTACAATGTGTGGAAGTTCTTGTTCTGGTTTTAAGGACGCTGTATAAATGAAATTATTGGTAGTAGTTTTCTGTGCCGGAGACAGTCTTCGTGGGTACCGCCGCAAAGCTTTTTTTCGCAACTATGCCATAGTGTGCAGACACTACTGTTTGAAGGGTGTTGTAGCTAAAGAAAAAACTGGAATAACAATACTTAATGTGCATCGTTCTAATCTGTCGTAGTTACACTGTTAAGGTATCACTTACTATCGAGTGAATGACCTCATGGCATGGCTTCGTGGGATGTTAACAAAAAAAACTGAATTACTTTATTTTTATGCAGTGTATTTAAAAAGCTAATTTTGAATTTAAAAGTACCCGTTGTCTATATTCGAAATGAGGGTAGTTGTGTATTTAATGTTTTAGTAGAAATCGATAGTAGGTAGGTTAGTTAAGTCGTCTGCATGATAGATCAGTATCACCGTTAGTGCCCGTATAGGACGACTCTTCGGGTTTTTTTTTTAATTATTTGTATTGAAATGAGGCAAAAGTATAAGAAGGTACATACCGGTGAGTAATTTTTTTTTTTTATTATATTCACAATATTATGAAGTGTATCTTTATATACGTTTGCTTCACGGCTTTAATATCGGCTGAACCGTTTTTTATCTAATTTTTTATTTGTCTTAAACCTTTATCAATTACTTTTAAAGATGATATCGACTGGTCATTGACCACATTCGACCTGATGATAAGTATTAATGTCTATCGCGATTTTTTTTTTATTTTACGAAGCGACGAGACGATACGTTCACCTGATGGTAAGTGATACGCCCGCCTACAACGTGATGCTATTTAGGATGATATACACAACATCACATTTTATTAATCGCCTTGAGACTGTCATACCATGTTAAGACCGTCTCGTACAAGAGATGTATTACAATCAATTTCACTAGCTACAGCGCCCTTCAAACCGGAACACAGTAATGTTTGAAGGGCACCGGCCATTCAATTCGAATTCAATAATTATCTGGACATCGATGGCAGTGGAGATATGTGGATGTCGCGTGGGCCTTCAACGGCTGATGATGATGATTAAGCATAAAGCCTAATCACCATCAGACCGGTTACGCTGGTCCGACGGTGATGATGTTGATGATTGTATTGAAAGCGTCCAGTTCGTTTGTTCTAATGCGAAATTGGTGTAGCTCTTTAAATATCTATCTAGACCATATCCGTGCACGCGAATAATTATGTATGATCTATACAGTTTTAGGGTTCCGTATAATTTTTTCGTATATCACAATATACGTACAGTGTAATGAGATATGGTTAATTGTCATATATTAAGATGAAGCACACTGCTGGTGGTGATTTATCACCGGTGATGTATTGACTGACGGAGACCGCCTAGGTACGTACCATCGCAGTGTCTATTTCCGCCGCCGAACAGTAGTGTTCAAATATTACTGTGTTCCGGTTTGAAGGGCGCTGTAGCTAGTGTATTGACTGGGGTAACGAGGCTCAATATCTTATGTCTCAAAGCGACGAGCGCATTGTGGTGCAGTGTATACCATTCTAACTTGCGCCACGTTGTTATGAGGAGGCGTATTACTTACCATCAGAATTAAAAAAAAAATAGCGTGCCTTACCGTGTTCCTATTTGAAGGGCGTTGTATGTAGTGAAATTACTGAGGTAACGAGACAGCATGTCTTAATGGCGATGAGTACATTGTGGTGTACTGTATCGTATACGTAAAGGGTTCCGTCCAACGTCTTACGGAGCCCATGTCAATATCACCAGCACGCGGTGCACCCTGCTGAGCGACAGACGAGGCTCCGACCACCGACCTACCCGCATTGGTCCAGCGTGGTGAGTTCCAACTAACGATATGGAGATCTATGTCCAGCGGTGGACGTCTGGCGGTTGATTACATGTCCATCAAGTAAACGTTGCTCTCGTCTCGACGCTTCGTCCTATTGAACTGGTACTGTGCAAACATAACCGTGTTCCGGTTTGAACGGCGCTGTAGCCAAATTTCTTATGTAACGAGACATAACATATCACAAAGCGACGAGTACAATTGTAATGGTTAGACGTACCATATACCATCAAGCGGCTGTTCCTACTCCTCGTGTAGTTTCCGTCAAAGAAATTACCTCATGACGAAAAAAGATTTATAATGTCCCTTATTTGGAGGACATCAAAGGTACGGACAACGTTTGGGCACATCATCAGAGCGGTCGAAAGTGGATGGACGCGAGAGGCCCAGGGTCGCATTTGATGGAAGACATTGGAGTCTTGGAGTCGCGGTCGCGTACATGTAGCAGAAGTGTAGGACGCTTTTCCTCCAAATGGACCGACGATATCATCACAGCAGTTGGAAGTGGGTGGATGTGAGAAGCTGAGGATCACATTCGGTGGAAGTCATTGGGGAAGGCCTACATCCAGCGGTGGGATATACAAAAGCTGATAAAGATGATGATGATGAAAGGTTTGGTAGCGGTCTGCTACCGCCGCTATTTCCCGTGTAGAAGTAATACGGGAATTTTTTCTATCAGACATTGCCCACCATCGATAATCATGGTCAAGCGTTAGAGTATATAAAAAACAAAATGGCGGACAAATGTCTATTAAACAGTTTAAAGAGTTGAATAAAAAAAAAAAATACGGAACTATTTTAATTAAACCGGTAATGTAAATAGTTAAAACCAGTTAGCGTGTTAAACAAAGGAGCCCAAGGTCTTCGAACAATGAGATATGGAGTTAAGAAAAAAAACACTAAATCGAGCAAACGAGTTGTTATAGTCGACTGAGGCAAAGTCGACTTAATATGTCGCTATACACGGAGCGTAGTTAGACTTGTCTTTAGCTCCTGATGATATTTGTGTACTTTGATTGGACTATATGAAACGACAGACAATTAGAAATGTGTTTATAGTGATTTTTTTTTTTCTAATGGTGTAGGTTCACCTGATGGTGAGTGATACGCCCATAGTAATGTTGCTTTAGGTGTGATGATGATGGGGGGTGTAAAGGCTCCCGACCAACAACTCACGGGACCCAAGTCAATCTCACCTGCTCGTGGTGCATCCTGCTATTCAACAAACGAGGCTCTGGCGCCCACCAACCTGCATTGGGCCAGCGTGGTGGGAAGTAGCCCAAAGCCTCCCATATAAAGCCCTATAAACGACGGCCTCTGGTGCCCAGTGATGTGGGGACCTTTGGGGAAACCTATGTCCAGCTGTGGACGTCTATCTGCTGATGGTGGGGGTGGTGTTTGATATGATCATTTATATTCCACAACATTGCGCTCGTCGTCTTGAGACGTATAATGTTGAGTATCGTTACCCGAGTAATATCAGTAGCTACAGCGCCCTTCGAACCGGAACATGGTGATGTTTGCACAGTACTGTTTGGCGACAGAAATAGGCGCTATGGTGGTACCTACCTAGACGGTCTCCGGCAACAGAGACATTACCACCAATTCCGTGGTTTAGGTTACACCTTCGGTATCACGCGTCTCCTCACTGCAGAACGGCGCCAACTACTCCGCCGCACACCAGTCCAGTCTCTGTACTGTATCTCTTTCTCACTCTGATATATGGAGATAGAAAGAGAGAGAAAGAACTACTGAAATTTAGAGTACATTATTTTACTTCTCCGTTACGTTTTACGCACGCAGTGGAGACTAATCCCCTTACTACATCTGTCTCACTCTGATATATGGAGATAGAAAGAGAGAGAAAGAACTATTGAAATTTAGAGTACATTATTTTACTTCTCCGTTACGTTTTACGCACGCAGTGGAGACTAATCCCCTTACTACATCTGTCTCACTCTGATATATGGAGATAGAAAGAGAGAGAAAGAACTATTGAAATTTAGAGTACATTATTTTACTTCTCCGTTACGTTTTACGCACGCAGTGGAGACTAATCCCCTTACTACATCTGTCTCACTCTGATATATGGAGATAGAAAGAGAGAGAAAGAACTATTGAAATTTAGAGTACATTATTTTACTTCTCCGTTACGTTTTACGCACGCAGTGGAGACTAATCCCCTTACTACATCTGTCTCACTCTGATATATGGAGATAGAAAGAGAGAGAAAGAACTACTGAAATTTAGAATACATTATTTTACTTCTCCGTTACGTTTTACGCACGCAGTGGAGACTAATCCCCTTACTACATCTGTCTCACTCTGATATATGGAGATAGAAAGAGAGAGAAAGAACTACTGAAATTTAGAATACATTATTTTACTTCTCCGTTACGTTTTACGCACGCAGTGGAGACTAATCCCCTTACTACATCTGTCTCACTCTGATATATGGAGATAGAAAGAGAGAGAAAGAACTACTGAAATTTAGAATACATTATTTTACTTCTCCGTTACGTTTTACGCACGCAGTGGAGACTAATCCCCTTACTACATCTGTCTCACTCTGATATATGGAGATAGAAAGAGAGAGAAAGAACTACTGAAATTTAGAATACATTATTTTACTTCTCCGTTACGTTTTACGCACGCAGTGGAGACTAATCCCCTTACTACATCTGTCTCACTCTGATATATGGAGATAGAAAGAGAGAGAAAGAACTACTGAAATTTAGAATACATTATTTTACTTCTCCGTTACGTTTTACGCACGCAGTGGAGACTAATCCCCTTACTACATCTGTCTCACTCTGATATATGGAGATAGAAAGAGAGAGAAAGAACTACTGAAATTTAGAGTACATTATTTTACTTCTCCGTTACGTTTTACGCACGCAGTGGAGACTAATCCCCTTACTACATCTGTCTCACTCTGATATATGGAGATAGAAAGAGAGAGAAAGAACTACTGAAATTTAGAATACATTATTTTACTTCTCCGTTACGTTTTACGCACGCAGTGGAGACTAATCCCCTTACTACATCTGTCTCACTCTGATATATGGAGATAGAAAGAGAGAGAAAGAACTACTGAAATTTAGAATACATTATTTTACTTCTCCGTTACGTTTTACGCACGCAGTGGAGACTAATCCCCTTACTACATCTGTCTCACTCTGATATATGGAGATAGAAAGAGAGAGAAAGAACTACTGAAATTTAGAATACATTATTTTACTTCTCCGTTACGTTTTACGCACGCAGTGGAGACTAATCCCCTTACTACATCTGTCTCACTCTGATATATGGAGATAGAAAGAGAGAGAAAGAACTACTGAAATTTAGAGTACATTATTTTACTTCTCCGTTACGTTTTACGCACGCAGTGGAGACTAATCCCCTTACTACATCTGTCTCACTCTGATATATGGAGATAGAAAGAGAGAGAAAGAACTACTGAAATTTAGAGTACATTATTTTACTTCTCCGTTACGTTTTACGCACGCAGTGGAGACTAATCCCCTTACTACATCTGTCTCACTCTGATATATGGAGATAGAAAGAGAGAGAAAGAACTACTGAAATTTAGAGTACATTATTTTACTTCTCCGTTACGTTTTACGCACGCAGTGGAGACTAATCCCCTTACTACATCTGTTTCACTCTGATATATGGAGATAGAAAGAAACGTTAGATCTATCTATAAATCTCCGGCTGATACACGTCCACTGTTGGACATAAGCTCCCCAAAAGACCTCATAGATTGGTGCTGCGTTGCCCATCCCGAGGCCTCACTCTCCCTCCCTCCAGTTTACTAGGTGAGCTCTCTGTTGCCGGAGACCATCCAGCTAGGTACCACCACAGCGCCTTTTTCTGCCGCCAAATAGTAGCGTTCTGGTGCTGTGTATGACATCCTATCCAGCGGCACGTTATGGCAAGTGGGCATTTACCATCAGGTGAACATGCTGTATGCCTCGTCGCTTCCTAGAATAAAAAAAAAATACAATTTTCAATTACACTCAAATTCGAGTGTCGTAATGAACGCTGATTCAAAACTAGAATCCACCAGTTTAGATATAATTGGAGCGCTTGTTTGGCTCGTGTCCAGGTCCGCTGGAAAACGCTTTGGAAGCTTTGGAAGGCGTCATCTTTTCTTTACCTTCAAATATCTACTTAACGGCTGTAACTCCCATTTTTAAAAAAAAATTCTTTGTATCATCATCATCATCATCATCATCATCACCATCAGCCGATAGATATCCACTGCTAGATATTTTTATATATATATATATAAAATTGCAGAAAGAGATGGAGGATCTTAGTCGCAGTATTGATGAGATTCGTCTCCATTGCCGGTGCCGTACCACCGCAGCGAGAGGCAGTAGTGTGCAAACATTAGCTTGCTCCGGCTTGAAGGGCACTGTAGCTAATTAAATTACATTGCAACAGTTCAGCGTGTTTGATCAATGCTGAACATCTACTACTGGACGAAAGTCTCTTATCGTGTATTTAAAAAATAGCTTCAACTCATTATGAGAGAAATCACAGTCCCAGCAGTGGGACTATAAATGGGCATGTTTATCATATGTTTCCCTAATGACTTCCTCTTAGCTCAATAATTGAGGCGCGGTAGTGTATCGACTTCCTGTTGTAAACGTTCGAGTCCCAGCTGTGGGAACAATAAAATGTACACGTACCACTGTAGTAATTACCACCAAGGTACTGTTGTCAATTTATGTGGTAATGGTATTTAGAATGTAGATTCCGTGGTGGTATAACTGCTTCCGCTTTCTGCGCTTGTAATACTTTGAGTAAGCAATTATTTTTGTATGCTCCTTTCCCCCCCACAGTTAAACTGCCAGAGGATGAGAGCCCAGCGGTGGGCGCCGGGAGGTTCACGATCGGTCCAGCGCCGGAGAGGGACTGGGAGATGGTGCCGCCCGACGGCAAGTGGGGCTGGTTCGTTCTCGTAGGTAAACTGCGCCATTTCTGTATCGCCTGATATTATGATGTCATCATCGCCACAGTCACATGTACGCAATAGGAAATCTTACCTCTCATCCCACTGGTGGGTTGACTTCCCAGCGCTGGTCCAGCCACCGCGTCTGCGAACAATTGAACGAGACGATGCGTGATGGTGGGATACCGTTATCCGAACGGTGAGTTCGCCGACCGGGACCGTTGCTAGGCGCCGATGACGTCACATCCGAAGCGAACCGTTTGCAAATCCGGTGTGAACCGGTTTCACCACAATATGGTTCTTATGAAAAGATGGTAGTGAACATGTTCTGTATATATATATATATATACAGAACATGACGTATATATATATATATATATATATATACTATTATCTGGTGGTAAGTATCGCCTGTCGAAGATGCAGCGCCAGTTAGGATGTTTACACTGCACCGTGTTATTCAGATATATAAATATATATTGAGTCAATTGTTCGTCTGCAGTAGTGTGCAAACATTACTGTACACCAGTATGAATAGGATTATAATAATTACTAGAGTAAAGAGACTAAATATTTCAAGTGTTAGTGACGAGTATGATGTGGTGTATGTCATCCTATCGCCATATTATTATGGTGAGAGGATTCCGTTACAACCTGGTGAACAGCTGCAGCAACGACCACGGATTCGAAACCGGGACTTGCAACGAGACCGTTAACCGCTGTGCTATAGGAGACAATATATATTTCTTATTTGATTTAAACATGTTGATATTTCTTTAAAGCACATGTTCGAATGAAGTAAACCTTCGTTCCAGGTGCGACGGTGGTCAACATCCTGATACCCGGTACCATCAAGTCCTTCGGTGTGCTCCTCGTGGAGTTCAACGACGTCTTCCATTCGACCCCATCAGCGTCTTCGGGAATAGTCGCCTTATGTTACTTTTTATACAGTAGTTTAGGTAAGATTTTATTTTATTAACATTCACGTAATATTAAGTGTCGGTCATGGTGAAGAGTACACTGCACCGACGGTCGTTGAATGAATGCATAAGTTATAATACGGCTAAATTATACGGACGAAATGTTTATATATACCGGCAGCGCGACGACGACGCGTACACTTAGTGGGTTAATACAGTTCCAGTTGTTTAATCAAATTTGAACTGTGTGCTCTACAGCATAGAGTCCATTTAAACAAGCGCATCAGGTAGACGGAGTGCACAGCGCCGCGACGCGGGAATCTTACACGGCTTAATTAAACGGTCACAATGTTCGTATTAACCCGTACCGCGACGACGACGCGTACACTTAGCCGGTTAATACAGTTCCATTTGTTTAATGAAATTTGCACTGTATTGTATATGCGCAGAAGTCATTTCAATAAGCGCGCACGAATGTACCGCGACGTACATCCAATCGATTTCAAGCTAACTTGGTCTTTATGCTATACGCTATAGAGTTGATTTTGCAATAGTTGTATGAACAAACAATCGAACGTATTAGTCGAGCGATTAACCACTGAGCCAAAGGAACAATTATGATAACCAAAGACATTCTGCCGGTGTGTACATATCTTTATGTATCTATAAATTCATAAATGGATGCAGTGTGAATACTTTGTTTTCCAGGTCCGCTGTCTTCTATCCTGTCGGTGAAGTGGTCGTACCGGACGGTCACACTTATAGGGGGCTCGTTCGCTGCTTTCGGCATGATATTCAGCAGTTGGGCTTACTCAATCAGCTACTTATATTTTAGGTATGGAAGTGATGTTAACTAGTGAGAGGAGAGGAGATGGGGGATGATCGAAATAAGGATTATTAGAAATCTTACATCAATTCCTCTATTGACTTCTTATCGTGAGACGCGCAAGTAAAGAGAGATTAGCAACGCAAATTTAAACATGCATATACGCACACGCGCATATGCACATGCACACACGGACATATATACATCATCATCATCAGTTGAAGGTCCTCCACTGCTGGACGTACGCATCCCCCAAAAGATCTCCGCATACATATATTGATACACACATACGCACACGTACGGAGAGTGAAAGAGAGAGAGAGAGAGAGAGAGAGAAAGAAAGAGAGAGAGAGGGAGACAGAGACAGACGTATTCTTTTCCCTGTGCTACACTGATCGTCATCTACCCACGCCGCAGTTTCGGCGCGATGGTCGGCGCCGGCGCAGGCCTCGCCTTCCCGCCGACGGTGTACATCGTGACCTCGTACTTCGTACGGCTGCGGGGCCTCGCCAACGGTATCTGCATGTCGGGCTCCGCATTCGGCAGCATCATCCTGCCGCCCGTGCTCCGGTACCTGCTCGAAGCTTACGGATACAAGTCAGTTACAACTTATACAAGTATCAAATTGTTCTCGCTCGATATCCATTACATCCAGCTAGCTGCTGATGGTTCTTTGGTATCGGTGACTAACTACACTACGGTACCCGCTGGAACCTCACCACTTACCTCAATGCCAGCAAGAGGAACAAGGCGTTTATCTGATCGTAAGTGTACGCTTGCCTATAACAGCGTGGTGGTAGTTAGGATGTTGCACACAGCAGCACATTGCGCTCGTCATCTTGAGACAAGATGTTGAATCTCATTACCACCACTGTAATTATATTAGCTACAGCGTCCTCTAAACCTGAACAAAGTAATGTTTGCAACGTACTGTTTTACGCTGCGACTAGATGGTCTCTGGCCATAGAGACACTACCACCACCCACTGGTGCCGCTTCTGGTAGAGCTGTTGGCGTCGCTGCCAAAGCCCTCAAAGGATCCATACTTAAGACTTAAAGTTGACTGTGCTTCATTTCCAGAGGAGCGGTGTTGATACTTGGTGGTATAATGCTGAACGTGTGGGCGGCGGCGCTGCTGTTCCAGCCGGTCGAGGAGCACATGGTGAGGAAGTACAAGGAGCCGGAGGAGGAGGAGGACGCTCCGCAGGTACGCACTCTCTTCTGCTGCTACGGTCGTACACTTTAAGGGTGTTGTAAGCAGTTTCAATCGGGGTCTTGTTTTTTTTTTTTTTTTTTTTTTTTAATGTTTCATCTTTGTGTGTCTTAACACGGTGATGTAATGCGGTCCGTTTTAAGGTATATGTGACCATGGGGGATTTGTATTGTATTTAACCTATAAGTTAGATTTAAGGGTGTTTTTTTTTTTTTTTTTTTTTTAATTCAATCACTAGACGAACGCAGGACGTATAGCGCACTACAACGTTGCGTTGATGAGAATGATATATACCGCACCATATTGCGATCATCTCCTGAGACATGTTGGGCTTCGTTACCACAGTCATTGCACTAGCTACAGCGCCTTACGAACCGGAACACAGTAACGTCTGCACACCACTGTCAGTCGATGCGGTTGTACCTAGCGGTGTGACGGGAGTGGTGTGTGCAAACGTTACCATGTTCAGGTTTGAAGAGGTTCTATCACCTCATCTCAATTATGAGCATTAATATCAGCCAATGTATGCTCTGATGGTATCTTAATGGTGACAGTTTATTTATTTAACTTGAAGACAAACAAACAAACGATAAAAATGCAACATGTAGAATATACACTGCGGACATATTTGGTATGTTTTTTTTTTTTTTTAATATAAGGTAATTGCAGCGACCCATTAAGGTCTTAAAGATGTTAGCAATCATGGATATTTGGGTGTGTGCATAGACAAGAAAAAGAAATTACAAATTTATATCGGATACTGTAAATCGTGGAGGAACCTTTAAACAGGATTTATAAGTGGATGAGCATGAGAACATATCTACACTTTGTATTTTCTATATAGAGGTGGAGGTTTTATATCGGGTTGTATTAGACACGAGGAAGTTTATATGGGATACTAGCGCCTCGCAGTTTCCGTTTCCTGTACAGATATTTCTAAGAGTAAGAGCAACTTATCCATGCTGAGTGAAAAAGTCATGGTTGAGGAATACCAGGGAATGCGCCACGCTGATCGCCGACTGTCACCAGTTGGAGATGCGCTTTAAGAAGAATTGGTGGATGGTGAAAATTATTGCTCTTAAACAATTTACACAACCATTATTAATATTTATTTATTTATACTTTATTGTACAATAAACGTAGACACCGGAAAAATATGGCAATAGAGATGATATAGGATAATCAATAAGGACATAGTGCCATAGAGCATTTGCCTCCACCCACCAGAAAAAAAAAAGTATGTTGTGTTTGAGCGAAATGGAGGGTAGTGTGTAAACGTTATTTATGTAATTACTGTAGTAATGAGAATTACGTTTATCATATGTCTTAAGGATGATGAGCACAACGTGGTGCAGTGTATATCATCCTAACTAGCGCTACTTTATGGGCGAGTGTGTCACTTACTATCAAGTGAACGTCTCGCTCGTGTTGTCGCTATTTTTACTACCCATTTGTTTCACTTATTTCCGATTAATTTATTTATTAAGATCTTAATGTGGTGTAGTGTATATCATCCTAAGTAGCGCTACTTTATGGGCGAGTGTGTCACTTACTATCAAGTGAATGTCTCGCTCGTGTTGTCGCTATTTTTACTACCCATTTGTTTTACTTATTTCCGATTAATTTATTTATTGAGATCTTAATGTGGTGTAGTGTATATCATCCTAAGTAGCCCTACTTTATAGGCGGGTGTGTCACTTACTATCAAGTGAACGTCTCGCTCGTGTTGTCGCTATTTTTACTACCCATTTGTTTCACTTATTTCCGATTAATTTATTTATTAAGATCTTAATGTGGTGTAGTGTATATCATCCTAAGTAGCGCTACTTTATGGGCGAGTGTGTCACTTACTATCAAGTGAATGTCTCGCTCGTGTTGTCGCTATTTTTACTACCCATTTGTTTTACTTATTTCCGATTAATTTATTTATTGAGATCTTAATGTGGTGTAGTGTATATCATCCTAAGTAGCCCTACTTTATAGGCGGGTGTGTCACTTACTATCAAGTGAACGTCTCGCTCGTGTTGTCGCTATTTTTACTACCCATTTGTTTCACTTATTTCCGATTAATTTATTTATTGAGATCTTAATGTGGTGTAGTGTATATCATCCTAAGTAGCCCTACTTTATAGGCGGGTGTGTCACTTACTATCAAGTGAACGTCTCGCTCGTGTTGTCGCTATTTTTACTACCCATTTGTTTTACTTATTTCCGGTTAATTTATTTGTCGAGATCATTTTGTGGTGTAGTGTATATCATCTTAACTTATGTTCTATAACTTACGAGCCGGCGAACGCTTTCTATTTTGTCGCTTTGTAGGCAAGAAAAAAATATAACGATATAAAATTATTTGTTTAATACGATTTACGCGCGTTTAAGTGTGAGTTTTTTTTTTTTTTTGAAAATGAAAACTGTCACACACACTGGGCTCATTCCGGTGACGTCACACACAAAGTAAGCCACTCCATTTATCTGTACCTGTTTTTATGCGATTCGTATACTTTCTGTACATGTTTGCTTACTCTCTTTTTAATCTGTTCGCTTTCTGTCAATTTCAAATGCATGCGGGATGGGCGATATATAGCTAAATAGCGTGTTAACCGTTATCGTTATTAGCACTGTTAGAAATTTTTTTTTAAAAACCTCTTCCACGTTTTAACATTTCTGTTACTGTCTTTAGAGATATTTTAAAATTTATAAATAAATTAGTCACTTTAAAAAATAACTGTCCCAGTTAAAATGTATACACAAATTCAGATTTTTTTTTTCTTAACTCACCCCGGTACCTCTCAAAATGTTTTGTTGCGTTCTTTGCATGTGAACCTTTTGCACTCTTGAATAGCCAGTGTTCATTTAATAAAAAATAACGTTAACCAGCACCGCTATTTAGCACTGTTATAACTGACGCATGCTTTCCATAAAATAATCACTTTCCTTAAAACACGAGACACTAATAAACAGATTCATTTTCGAAAAAAAAAAAAATAGACTTATCGGTTTTGTTTTTTTTTTTAAATGGCATTCGTTGAATAACGTTAAAGAAAGTGATTATATTGAAATTGTTTCTTTTCTAAATAATTGGCAAAAAAAAATTTTTTTATATATATAAAGGTAGCCATTTTTTTTTAATACCACCACTGCGTCATATAATTATGTGTATATATGTATATATATATTTCGTTACTGAAATGATAGTATCTCTGATACCAGAAGCGTTATAGGTAGTTACCACTAGCTACAAACAGTTGTGTGCAAACATTACTGTGTTCCGGTTTGAAGTACCAATAGCCAGTGAAGGTACTTATGTAATGAGATTTAATATCTTACTACGGTGCTGTGTATATAATCCTAACTAGATCCATGTTGTGGGCGTGCAGCGTTGCCATCAGACAAACGTCTCGATGCTTGGTCAAAATAAAAAATACAACGGAAAAACAAATGGTCATGGCTCATTTCTGTATAGTGCCAAAAATTATTTATAAAATGTTTAATAGTTTCTGTACGTAAAAGACAACTTTAAAAATATACATATTTCTCGTTTTATGTCCAACGGTGGACTACCGTGGGCTGACGATGCGTATCATCATTATATCATTTAAACGCAATTTTAATTATCGATAATGGGGCTAACGTTTAATTTTTAACGTGATATTAATTAATAAAGAACTTGACAAGTTTATCAAAAAAACATGGCTGAACATCCGGTATCCCAACGGTCATGGAAGTATTTTTTTTTTAAGATATGGCGTTCCACCATTTTGATTCGAGTAGAGAATATAACTTACTATAAAATAGATCCCTCCTTGTCTGTGGTTAAGTTTAAAAAATTAATTGATTTTTATTTTGTATTTATTTTACTATAAACTACAGATTATATTATTAACAAAAAATTTAATCGAAAAAAAAAAACAAAGAAATTAAACGCCATTTGTGATACATTTAAAAATGTTGCCATATTGATAATTTTCAATTTCTACCCTCACGTCATCGAGACTATATTCTTCTCAACGATATGATAAATAAAAGAAATCGTAAAAATCATCAACTATATTAACTGGTTGAAATATTTGCCAGTTTCCCCAGCCGTGGGCTTAATTTATAATTTCACTGGGTTAAATTTGCAAAAAATATTTTTCTTAAAAGGCTATCTTGCGTTACTATATCTTATAGTTGAACTCCTTATCGCAACTTCAACTGCCTCCATGGCGCGGTAGCTAAGCGCTTGTTTTATGATCCGGAAGTACCAGGTTCGATTCCGGGGCAACCTGTTGCCGATTTATTAATGGTAGAGTTTATTTAACTAGCTAATTAACCGCTCTCATACCGTAATTATGCCGCCATAACAGTCTGTACGTCGGAGAGGTATTCAAGGCCATTGCGCTTCATCGCCCACGGCCTCATCACTTAATACTGCGTGATATTATGAGTGTTATCTCATTGCCGTTAAAAAGTATATTATATATTCTATCCTTTTCCCACTTATGAACTCTTCTATCCTTTATCCTTTTCTAATGTATAGAATATATAAATGGGGCACTTTATGTAGCATCTTAACTTTTGCATGCTTTATACAACGTCCTTCAAAATGTCCTTTTGAATCTGATAACCAATTCCTGTTTGCAGGGCGCTATACTCTTCGAGGAGGAGGAGCCGGCGGAAGTTTACAAGATGTCCACACAGCAGATGAACGGTGTAGCAGACGACAAACCGAAGGATAACGCTGAGCACAGCCTCTCTCAGGCCAATGTACATAACAGTCAAAACTTCATGAACTCGAACCTGAACCTTCGCGAGAATCTGTCAAAGAGGAAGCTGTCGTACACCAGGCCGATGTCCAAAGCGAACTACAGCTCCGCTTCCATCGCGCTCGAGGGCGCTGACAGGAGATTAGCATCGCAGGAGACTTACGGCAGGAGACTAAGCATGGCCGGCCCCAAGAGGAACATGTCCACCTCCAGCTTCGCATACATCTCCACACAGTTCCATGGTTCCACCCTGTCAGCCTTCGAGCAGCCTAACGAGTTCGCATCCCAGTTCTCGCTCAAGTCCATATCGGAGAGTGTCGCCGACGTCGCGTACTGCTGCTTCTGCTGCAAGTGGAAAGTCAAGTCGGAACCTAACAAGTTCTTCGACGTCAGCCTCCTCTCTGACCCAACTTACCTGGTCATCTTACTATCCAGCAGCACGGTCGCGATATCCTGCACCAACTTCATTATCCTACTACCCTCGTATGCTCAGAACATCGGTTTCGATAAATCTAAAGGAGCGCTGTTGCTCAGTACGGTTTCGGCTCTCGACCTGGTCGGACGCATCGGCGGCTCCGCTCTCTGCGATTTGAACTTCATGCCGAAGACCTTCTACTTCGTCGGCGGCCTCTTCTTCTCCGGCGTGACCCTTGCCACTATACCGTTCCTCAAGACTTACACCACCATAAGCATCTTCTGCGCCCTCTTCGGCCTGGCCTCGGGCATCAACAACAGCGTCACCACGTTGGTGATGGCTGAAATATTAGGAGTCGACCGGCTGATGTCGACATACGGCATCAGCTTGTTCGTCAACGGCATACTGCAGCTGCTCGGCCCGCCGATATGCGGTCACTGGTTCGAATACGACAAGAACTTCGTCAACATGTTCGTAACCTTCGGCTTCGTATTCATCGCCGGCTCCTCCCTCTGGCTGTTCATGCCGCTGATAAACCGGCACAAGAAGAGAAACGCTCGAACCGCCACGGATAAGGTCCAAAGCCATAAGGTCTAGCGCGTGAGGCGGAAACTGAAATAGCTAACATTAGTTCATTCCAAAGACATTTCGACTAACTATTACGTCGGTCGAGCAATTATCGATCATTTTAGTCGACTAAAATTCGGCTACACTTCTGTGAGTGTAATTTTAATAAGATATAGTTAGATGAAGGAAATATATAATCTACGAATAATAATAGCCAGGGGTCGGCAACCTGTGACCCGCAAGACAAACAGCACCACTTTATACTGTCATGTGACACCAATATTATTTTATATTTACCTATTAAAAGGTTGGCGACCCCTGCTTCAGCACGTTATACTCGCAAAGTCCCGCCCGCGAAGTGTGGTTAAAGTCTTGCCGTCTCTTTCCGGATTTTTTTTTTTATATAAATTTAGTAAAATACTCGACAGTGACCACCATTTGGTCATCAACCTGCACTTGGCCATAAATGGTATCGACTATCTCCTTGCGATTGTCGCTTCCGGTCCCAGTTGTGGGAAAATTGTGTAGACAATTTGTGTTTGCACTGTCATAGTTTATTCTGTGGAGTCCCAGCTGTGGGAAATTAATCGGGCCGTTTGTTTATACTTAAATTAGTTCTCTAGTTTTTTCTTCTTCTCTACAGATTTGCAGATAGACCACCTTCCTCCACACCTGATGGTGACCACGTCGAACGCAGATCATAGGCTATACGTGCAAAGTGTTTAGGTCTAACCTTTGATACTAGGTATTAAATTATCACCACATTACTTTTATAACACCAGATTGTTCCTGTCGCCTCCTCTAGACATACCACCAGTAAAATAAGGATTACGGCAAATCATTTTTCTTGATTCAAGAATTTTCTTTGCACGTATTTGATAGCAATTGCTTCATTCCCACTTTATATTCCCACTGCTGGGACTGGGAGTTAGGAGGAGATAGTCGAAGCCATTTATCCACGCTGTCGCACCGACTTGTGTTCGCTGAACGCATAAAGAAGTTAGTTACTTCCTGTTTAAATATATCTAGATATTAAGTTTATTAACTCCAGGAGAAAACAAATTTAGTGTACTAATTTTATACGATTTTTTTTTATGATTTAGTCTATTTTTTTTTAACTAAATAGTCACCTTAAGAGGCTTAGTTAAGGAAGTATATTAGGGTTCCTTCAAACAACCATTCTATATTGGATGTTTCTAAAACATTTGTTGAGATTGAATTTACACCATCACGGTGGTGAACCCTGATGGTGAGTTAGCATATCTAGTGGAACGGATCCGTGGGGTCAATGAGCTCTTTAAGACCCTGGACGGCGAGCACCGAAGGTTTCAATTCATATTTACACAGCAGTAGGATTGGTTAAAGAAACTTGTCAGGAGTTAGTATTAAACATGAAGCTCCTATAGCTCAGTAGGTGAAGCTCTTAAGCTCCCAAGTCTCGGGTTCGATTCCCACTGAGCTTCAGCGTCATAACCAACCAACCGACACGTTCCAGCAACGGCTTTTCATATATACAATACCAACCCACACTTGACTATATTCATTGACCGCTCAGCTGTGGGAATGGTGGGCTCCCTAATATGTCACTAATCGTCATCCCAAGCAATGGTTGCCCAGGTTTCTTGTATACTACAAAAAATGCTTTTTAACTTTGCGCCTCCAATCCCACAGCTGGACATAAGGGGTACAAATGCAATTAACAAATAACGTAACGTATTAACTTGATTACTGTCCGCACGGACAACGCGTTGTGTAAGCAGGACGTAGTGTAAACGCTCTATAGAGTTCTTACTGGTGGTAGTGTCTCTGTTGCCGGAGACCGTGTAAGGTATCACAGCAGCGCCTATTGCAGCTGATACACAGTACTGTGTTCCGGTTTGAAGGGCGCTGTAGCTAGTGTAATAACTGGGGTTACGATACTCAAAATCTTATGTCTCAAAGCGATGCTCACAATGTGACGCAGTGTATAACATCTGAACCAACGCCACGTTGTTATGGGCGGGCATATCACTTACAATCAGGTGAACGTGCGATAAAAAATATAACGGCATAAGGACTCGATTCTATTATAACCAAACGCACATTCCATAGACATTTATAGTTTTTTTTTTTATATAGCAATTTTTAATACCAAAGTTTTTACACTGCACCACTTATTCACCTGGATAACAGTTTAATATTCATATATAACAATGATTGGTTGGCTTAAGTGGTAGTGGGCAGGGCATAATGCTCGGGGGACCGATGGCTGATGGGGCAGTAAGGTCCTCGAGTGGCACCCACGCACCGGTAGACGGAAGTGTTGGGAGGCCTTCCACAAGGTAGACCGATGATCCGGTGAGAGCTGGGGGAACCCACTGGGATGCAAGCAACGCTGGATCGATCTATATGTCCAGCTGTGGGCGTCAAACCGCTGATGATATATATATCTTATAAAGCGCCGATAGGAGGACGTTCACCTGGTGGTGAGTAGACTAGCGATGTGAGTCTGGAGCCTTCATGCTGCTTCACATTCACCACGACTGGAGGTCTCATTCCATATATATCATATAAGACTTCATCTTCATTCCAAAGCAAAAGGTGTTCGTGTATTCAAGGACTAAATGACACAGTCGCACAAAGAGGTCATATACACACACACACACACACATATATATATATATATATGGCCGCTATGTTGTATTTTTAATGTATAATAAAATGTATTTTTGACTCCATTACAAATGTTTTATTAGTATAGCAATACTATATATATATATCAATCTTCGACATATATAATAAATATGTATTAAAGAATCCTTATATTCCCACTGTTGGGACTCGGGGTCGTATTTAAAAAAAGAATCGTGATCGACTGACTCATACTAAAGCAGCATGGTATATAAATAACCTTTACTGTTTTTTTTTTTTATTCAAGTGACGAAACGATCGGGACGTTCACCCGATAATAAGTGATACGCCTGTCCAAAACAATGTGGAGCTGGTTAGGATGATATACACTGCACCATATTGAACTCGTCGCTTGAGATATATGTGGAGTCTCGTCACCCCATTACATACTAGGCTACAACGCCCTTCAAACCGGAACACAGTATACTGCATTGTATGTCGGCTGCAATAGGCGATGCAGTGGTACCTAGGTAGACGGTCTCCTGCAATGGAGACCTTCCACATGTACTTATGAGAGAAGATCCCGTGTCCCAGCGGTGGGAAAATTATATAGATTGGGTATTTGTACCGCGAGGTTAGGAAGACATTCGGTAGTAATATTACCGCAGTAATTTCAACTGCAACATAGTAATATTTGCATACTAGTGATGCAGCGTTGTGGCGGGTGATATACAATGTGATGGTATATATATGGACTGTTTAAGATACCATAAAACCATCTGGTAACCTCAATGTAGTCCTGGAGTAGAACCAGGGACCCTCGTCTTCCCAGTCAACGGTCAACACTACTCGGAGGAAGAATAGACGCAAAGGTTGTGAGAGGGTCACCAGCAAAAAAAGTTTACCACCAGTGAAGACGGCACTTGTCACAAGGTTGTGATTCAGCTTCTCCTGAGGATCTCCTACCTGAGGTAGGTCTCTTCGTTCTGAGCCAGAATTGGAGGTGCAGGTGGTAAGCCTGAAATACCTAGTAGGGTGCTCACGATGCGCTGCTGCTGTGTTGCGGTTCCTAAGTTATTTAAGTAATGAGATATGGTCTTCAAAGAGGAGGAGAAGTTAGAGGATCTCTGTGAAGATATGCTGATATCTGGATGATCTTAGGGTCATAGGTGATCGTCTTCAGCGTTTAGAGATGTCACTGGATCTTCGGAAAACAACGGACTGAGGACTCATCCAACCGTCTGTCTTCTCGATCTGGTTCTTCATCATCTGTAATGACTTATTAAATATTTGGGTAATCATATTTCTTTTACAGTTGGAGCCGTTCGCCGAAGAAGACTCTAACGAGCTGGAGGCCAGCCATCCGCGGCTGATGCTGACGTCGGAAGACGACCCTCCGACCGCTGATCAGTTCAACGGCTCTCCGCCCATCTTCAAGCACAAGTCTAACCTCGCCCTGGACGAGCGATCGCCCAACAAGCTGGACTTCGCGCGCTCCGCCAGCGCCGCCCAAGTGATGCGCCTGTCAGACGAGAACCGCACCAGGAAGGTATCGGCATCATCCAAACACACTTTATCACAAATGTCTAGCAAAATCTCCAACCACCTGCCAAGCAATCCGTCGCTCCTGGAATCAGTACCCGAGGGCAAGTCCAGCCGGGTCAACTCTCAGGAGGCTTTCGGCAGGAAACTCATGGTGCCGAAGACACCAAAGAGGAGCCCGTCGACGTCCAGCTTCCAGTACATGTCCACACCGTTCCACGGCTCCACACTATCAGCTTTCGAGAAGCCAAGCGAGTTCGCGTCCCAGTTCAGCCTCAAATCTGTCACCGACAGCTTGGCACCGATTACATACTGCTGCGGCTGCAAGAAGAAGCCCAGAGACGAAGACGCGAAGAAGGAGCCCAGTAAATACTTCGATGTAGAGCTGCTCAAGGATCCAATCTATCTGGTGATCCTCATTTCGAATTGCACTTGCGCCATATCGTACACTAACTTTATAATCCTGGTGCCGTCTTACGCCCAAGAGTGCGGCTTCGATAAGTCTCTAGGAGCTTACTTGCTGTCCATCATATCCGCTCTGGACTTGGTGGGGCGGATCGGCGGTTCAGCCGTATCTGACGTGGTGCCAACGCCGAAACGCTACTTCTTCATAACTGGCCTTTTGATATCCGGCATCAGCCTGGCGATGGTGCCGCTGATGAGCAGCTACTCGGCCATTAGCGTGTTCTGCTCGATATTCGGCCTCGCTTCCGGCATAAACGTGGGCGTCACCGCGCTGGTGATGACGGAGATGTTGGGCACGGAGAGGTTGATGTCCTCTTACGGGATCAGCTTGTTCGTGAACGGCATACTGCAGTTGATATGCCCGCCGGTGTGCGGTATCTGGTTCGAGCGCACCCGCTCCTACAAGTCGCTGTTCGTGACCCTTGGCCTGATACTGTGCAGCGGCGCTTCGCTGTGGTGCTTCGTACCGTTCATCCACAGGAGGAGGAAAAGAATGGAGAAAATGAGATCCAACTTCGATGAAAAGGCGTAATCACATCAGATGTCCTATTTAAAATATCTAAAAAAAAAAAATAACAAGGGCTCTGGTAGGTCTCTACTGACTGTCTAGTTACCACCGCAGCGGCTGTTCCTATCAAGCAGTAGTGTGCAAACACTACCGTACTCCATGTTGAAGGGAGTTGCAGCTAGTGAAATTGGAGTAAGGACACTTAACATTTTATATATCAAGGTGATGAACGCGGTGTAGTGTACATCATCCTAACAAGCGCCAATTTGTTATAAGCGGACTTATCACTATATAAAAATAATTGTAATAGACAATATGAATATTTTATAGATACCATAGACAATAAAAAGATGGTAATAAAGAGTTGGACCTAATGAATTTAGGGTCCATTCACATCTGTCCAGTGTTGTGTAATCCTGTCCATCATAGAAGACGACTGAAAGTGTCTTCGGGTTCGAGGTGTTGGATAGAGCCTCATGTGTTTCGCATCATGGCGAGGGCGCTGGACAGTGCTACAGTACTCCCTTGGACACATCCGGGGGGTACTTTATGTCCATGACCACCATGGAGGTTTTATTGGATACAAATCCCATATAACCTTCCTTCACAAACAGGTTATGTCAAAAATTTACATCCCGAATAAAGGAGTGGGGGGATGGGGAGGGGGTAAGTTTTTTCACAACCTCTACACGAATATATGGTTTAATTTTATTTCTTTCAAACTTACGAATGGGTGGCCATATTTAATTAATTATTCTTGTTAACTAAGCGATGAAAATTATATTTTAAAGGTATACGGCTTTTATATCTAAGGAAATTGATGAAAAAAGCTTTTGAATCGAATAATCCGTTTTTGAATATATTTACGCTATTTTTATTGAATATATAATCTGTATAAATAATAATTAAAATGAAAACTTCAATATTTTTTTACGATGAAATATAATCATCACTAACCATCTTGTCAAGGTGACACTAATTCTATTTTAATATGTTTTATTCAATTCGTCTCATGTAAAACAGACAAAGATCTGAGAACGTACAGCCTATAGAGAATCTATTTAAATGAAATATTTTTTTTTGACATTAAGGCTAAACTCACCGAGCCAAACAAAGATCTGAAATCTGCAGTGATTAATTTACGTTTTTTTTTGTATTTTATGTTCAAACTCAGATCAAAGATTATAGAACCTATTTTTTTTTAATTTAGTCATATATTATTGCAATTGAATCTATAATTCGCGATCACCGGCAAAGATCAAAGAACATACAGCCTATTATTATTTTTTTGTTTTCTATATTTTTGACGTTGTCTAAAACAACATATTATATTAATACAAAGACAATAAATCGTAAAACCTATTTTTATTTTAATTTGATCGTATATTTTTTGCCATTGATCGAAAAGTCTACAATTATCATCAGCCGATAGACGTGCATTGCTGGACATTTTCATATGATCGAGTAGGGATATTGGGGGAGGGATTTTGAGCCATTTCTCAACACGCTGGCCTAATGTGGGTTAGTAGGAACGCTTATATATAACAACTTTAATTTATTAATATTTTTTGACATTAAATACAAATCTCAGTCCGACAAAGGTTATAGAACATACAGCCTATTTTTTTTTATTTATGATTTTTACTATTATATTAAAAACCCAGTATCACGGTCTCATTACACAATCCTTATAAATTATAATTTTGTAGTTACCATACATGTTTCCTAATCCAGTTGTCTGTATAACATGTTTTATTACCGGACACGGAAACATATCTATATTGTATACTTAGGTTATACTTTAGCACAAATAAATTCATTATACGAATATTTACATTTAATATTAAGCCCTTGATTTCTTTTAGCCAGACAAATAAATATGAGTAGTATTTAATTGCCGCCATGTTGCAGTGGATAAGCGCTTGCTTTGTAACACGGACGTGCCTGGTACGATCCGTGGCCCCGGACATCACTACAACCTATATATTGTAAATCTGCCGCCATATCTATGAATTTATTATTAAATCTGTTATATTATACAAATATATATATATACACTGCATGCAGTCAATTATTGTTAAGACGAGTGCGTTATTTGGCCTTAATAATATTAAGTGAATCTTTACTTCATCAGACATTTTTTTCTTATTTGTTATAGTTAATTAAAAGTGTTTTTTTTTTTTTTTATAAAAACACGAAGTTATGAAACTCATTCAACAAATTAAACTACCTCAAAAGTTTAGGTGTTAAAGCGGCGGGCGAAACGTGGTGCAGTGTATATCATCCTAACTAGCGCCTTCCAGGCTTATTACTTATCATCAACTGACTGTCCAACTCAAGCCGTCGCTTTGTTTAATAGAAAAAAATATATATAATCTTGATTAATTTTTAAGATGCAACATCTAAAACAAAACGCTTGAATGCTGTTGATATAATCCACGCATTCTTACTTTATACTATTTTATAAAATTACATTCATATAGTAAAATTAATTTTGTCTGTATGTTATACGTTTACTTATGTGTAATAAACAAAAAAAAAAATAAAATGATTAACTTTTTTTTACCATTTTTATTTTATTATACTAGGTGTTACGAGACTGCTTCCGAAAACGAAGACTGACGATAGTACTAATGACACCTTTGATGATGGGACGGAAAAAAATCGATCCTGATTAAAAACAAAATTTCAAAATGTTTTATTAGAATTATTTACGCTCGTTAGTACAGCTAAATGAAACGATAGTTTCATAAAAAATACATTACTAAAAAAAAATCCAGCAATGAAACACAAAATCAAAAACAGCTGATGCTCGGATCTTTGAACGCCCTAAAACTTTTAAATTAGGTTAATTGAAAGTGGTGACAGTGAACAATATGGCGTCGTACTTACATTTTTATTTAATATTAAAATTTTTATTTATAAATAATACGAATAAAGCACATAAATATGTATCCGACTTTAATAGCTATCCGATAAGGTATAATAATGTACATAAAGTTTTTAAAATTTAGAAAAAAAAACCACTTGTAATAAAATCAAGTACAATGAAATATCAAACTGTAGAGACTCGTAAAAGTAGACGCCGCGCCGGCCCTTAATTTGACAATTGTTTTTGTTGTAACACGTGCGAGCATATTGTTGTCATTTTCGATTTTGCTCAAACTGACGGTCATAGTTAGTTTTCCTTAAGTCAGCTCGAGTGACTCGCGCTGTGAGCTGTTCTCTTGTTGTGTCCGCAGCGAGGTGATGCGTGACTTTAAATCTCCTAACGAGTTACTTGGTGTTGTGTAAACTAAAGGTTCCGTGTGGCCCCATGAGTAACAATCGCAAGCTGTTAAAATCAGGACACCTTGCGGGTCGTGGTGCTGCCAGGGTTCGGTCCTAACACCAAGCGATTGTTACTCATGGAGTCTACTGCGAGGAAAAGTTTACTGCGAGGAAGTCTACTGTGAGGAAAAGCTACTGCGAGAAAAAGTTTACTACCAGGAAAAGTTTACTACCAGGAAAAGTCTACTGCGAGAAAAAGTTTACTGCCAGGAAAAGTTTACTGCAAGGAAAAGTTTACTGCCAAAAAAGTTTACTGGGAGGAAAAGTTTATGCCAGGAAAAGTTTACTGCAAGGAAAATTTTACTGCTAGGACAAGTTTACTGCCCGAAAAGTTTACGGGGAGGAAAAGTTTACTGGGATGAAAAGTTTACTGCTAGGAAAAGCTTACTGGGAGGAAAAATTTACTGCAAGGAAAAGTTTACTGCTAGGAAAGTTTACTGCAAGGAAAAGTTTACTGCTAGGAAAACTTTACTGCCAGAAAAGTTTACTGGGAGGAAAAGTTTACTGCAAAGAAAAGTTTACTGACCGAAAAAGTTTACTGGGAGGAAAAGTTTACTGCTAGGAAAAGTTTACTGCAAGGAAAAGCTTACTGGAAGGAAAAGTTTACTGCTAGAAAAAGTTTACTGCCCGAAAAGTTTACTGCAAGGAAAAGTTTACTGCTAGGAAAAGTTTACTGCCAGGAAAGTTTACTGCAAGGAAAAGTTTACTGCTAGGAAAACTTTACTGCCAGAAAAGTTTACTGGGAGGAAAAGTTTACTGCTAGGAAAAGTTTACTGCAACGAAAAGCTTACTGGGAGGAAAGTTTACTGTGTGGAAAAGTTTACTGCCAGGAAAAGTTTACTGGGAGGAATTGTTTACTGCTAGGAAAAGTTTACTGCCAGAAAAGTTTACTGCAAGGAAAAGTTTACTGCTAGGGAAAGTTTACTGCCCGAAAAGTTTACCGTGAGGAAAATTCTACTGCGAGGAAAACTCTACTGTGAGAAAAAGTCTACTGCGAGAAGTCTACTGCGTGGAAAAGTTTATTGCGAGGAAAAGTCTACTGCAAGGGAAAGTCTACTGCGAGGAAGTCTGCTGTGAAGAAAAGTTTACTGCGAGGAAAACTCTACTGTGAGGAAAAGTCTACTGCGAGGAAAAGTTTACTGCGAGGAAAATTCTGCTATGAGGAAAAGTCTACTGCGAGGAAAAGTCTGTTATGAGGAAAAATCTACTGCGAAGAAAAGTCTACTGCGAGGAAAACTCTACTGTGCGGAAAACTACTGTGAGAAAAGTTTACTGCGAAGAAAAGTTTACTGCGAGGAAAAGTTTACTGCGAAGAAAAGTCTACTACGAGGAAAAGTTTACTGCGAGGAAGTCTGCTGCGAAGAAAAGTTTACTGTGAGAAAAATTTTACTGTATGGAAGTCTTTTGTTAGGAAGAGTTTACCGCGAGGAAGTCTACTGCGACATATTCTGCTGCGAAGAGAAGTTTACTGCGAGGAAAAGTCTATTGCAACGAAAAGTTTACTGCGAGGAAAAGTCTATTGCAACGAAAAGTTTACTGCGAGGAAAAGTCTACTACGAGGAAAAGTTTACTGCGAGGCAAGGTCTAGCGCGAGGAAGTCTTTTCAGGAAGTCTCCTGTAAGGAAAAGTCTAATGCGATGAAGTCTGCTGCGAGGAAGTTTACTGGAGAAAAAGTTTGCTGCTGTTAGTAATTACTGCGGTAACGAGATTCAACATCTTATGTCCAAGGTGAATATAAAAATTAACTACTTCTTTGTGTTCTTTTTTACCGAAATCTCAAACTTAGTTGGAATCAAACCAGCACGGCATCATGACAAGTGCGGATGACCGCTTTGAAGACTTACCAGTAATATTTTACTAGTACACGGTAACAAATAAAAATGCATTTTTTTTTTTTAAATAAACATATATTTCCTAGTAATATTACTATCATATGATCACAAAGTCTCTTACGGATATGTTTACAATATGTGTATATAGTTTACATTAAATTATTATGACAATAGACACGGCTGCGGTGCACCATAAACAAAATTTGACAGCTTGCAATTTATTATTATCTATGACTCATTAGAAATATATGCACAGACTAAAAAGAGCGTGGAGTAATAATTAAAAAACATTACTTAATCCCAAGTTTTTTATTAATTTTAAAGGATTGACAACTGTAACTGAAGTTAAATGTTATGGCGGCAGATTTGATATGTTCGCTCTAAACTGGTTCCCGCCTGGACGTGGCGATGGGGCTCAGTAGCCGTGGCTTGGTCACCCACGCTGGAGCTGAAAGGAACCTACCTGGCAGGCCCGTGACGTAGGGCCGACCTTAAATGGTCGCTCCAGATGAGCTCACTTTGAATGTGCTGGAGAGTTGCGGAGGCAGGGTTACACTGCCCTTCGCAGCCGTGGTCGAGTCGCGGTGGGAGAGAACCGTCTGTATTGTCTCACCGTTCTCCCTACCCTCCGTGTAACGATTGGCCGCGGGGTCCAAATCCAGATCCGCCCCAGCGAATCGAGTTTTTTCTCTTGACATCCATCACCTCTGGGTGATGATAAGAGCACGAGAGGAGCACGCGCAGTCTATTTAGGTGCGCGCTTAAAGAGTTGGAAAGAGAAGAGGGGTGTCTCAGGCAAGATAAAGCTGCGTGGTGTAGTCAGCGGTGGCGGGGGTGTACGAAAATCGTGGGTCCTGCCGTAAAGCGATGACGGTGGACAATCGTGAAGGCATTAATTGGTGCAAGTCCAGCATAACCTGTCTTTGCCGCCGCGAGGGCAGGTATACTAAGGCATTAACCTCGGGTATAACAAAAAAACATTTTCAATGTAAGTGGTAGTTAAGTAAGGATTTGAAGAAACCATACCACCACGAATCCACACCGCGCGCGCGACACTGGAATAGAACTTGGGAATAAGAGAAATTGAATTTCTACAAAGATCAAACGATTAATATAGAAGAGAGATCGTTATGTCACCATTGATGCGAGATTCACATAAGCACCTGATGACCTTAAAGTGTCAGTAATGATCTAGACCAGTGCTTCCCAACCTTCCCGGTCAATCCTCATAATTAATTTTCATTTACCACCACTCTCTTCATAACTCCGTCTATGTCTCGTCTCTCTTACGCTCTGTCTATTGTTAAAGTTTGAGATGCTCTATCTCCATCTTAAACTTTAATGTTTCTGTAAGCAGTTTTAACATCCCCCATCACCAATATAATTTTCACGTACCCCCCCCCCCCTCCCCCAATAGTGCTCTATGTACCCTCGGTTCGGGCCACAGTTTGGGAATCGCTGATCTGGATATAGGACGCTTCACATCAATCGATTCAATTTATATATGAAATAAATCATCATCCGTCTTTACAGATTTCGCCGCTCGTTTCCCGCGACATTCACCAGATCAGTCGCATCTTAAGGAAGTGCTTGCAACTCTCATCTCACAGCCACGGCAGGAGCTTCTGTCTCATCGGCAGTTTCTCAAACAATGGTATCGATCATTGCTTCGTCAATAATCCGTAGGATTCAGAATACTAACATTATCAAAATCAAATTAATATAAATACGCCATTTTGTTTATCATTAAAATATTAATTTATATATCATATGTGTAAAAAGTACAAGATATTTTATAAAAAAAAAAATCACTATAATTTCAAATATGTTATTTTAACGGATATCACGATATTATCGCTTATAAGTTTGCAAATGCGTTGGTCATCATCTCATTGTTTACACCATCATCATATACCATCAGAATTACCACATTGAAGAACATAAAAATTATATATAGTGCACATCCACGAGCTACGTCATATTTGCCAAGAGCTAATCTTCCAAATAGGCTACGATGTCTAAAAATGACTACATCCATCTGTTGAAGTCATCATTGACACGGAAACTGCGTAGTTAATATGACGACATACAAAATGGCAACCACAGCTGGAATTCGCGTGGAGAAATTTTCCAGATCACGCCCACATCTTCACAGCACTGCAGAACTTCAAATTATGATGAAATCAACTGAATGCACGTTACAACTTTTCCCGCCAAAATTAATAGCCGGCAAACAACTGTCATACCATAGACAATATAGCTTAAATCAAAGGTAATAAATAATGATGCAATAAAGGATGGAGCATGCGACTGATTAAAATGTGACAAATTTCCATTTTTTTTTTTAATAATTATTATTGATTTTTGGATCCTGTCATGGTCGATCTATCGAAAGTCTGAAACAGCTATACACAACCTGAAGTTCCTGAGCTGGATCTGACCCGCCGAGATTTTCTGGTTGGCCCATCTGGTGTTATCATATTTAAAAAAAAATTCAATTTCATGCGCATAAAAAAAAGAGCCCAGTACAAATGTTAAAATATTATACACATATATCTCCCACCGATCTGCATTGGGCCAGCGTAGTGGAAAATGGCTCAAATCCCCCCCATATGAACTCCTACAAACGACGGTCCTTGGTGCACAGCGGTACCGGAGGCCACGTTGTTTGTAAAGTCGCGGGTAGGGGACCGATCGACGTGGAAATCTTTAGGGGTAGGCCTGGTCCAGCAGTGGACGTCTATCGACTGATGATGATGATTAATACATACGATAAATCATTTCACAGGATTTTATAAAAATGTAAATCACTAAAACCTCGAAATTAAAACAACAATTTTTTTTTACAGCTTGCAACACTGATTAGCAAATGTTTGTGATTCCAATAAAAAAAAATGTTTGAGTACCACTGTTCCAAAACCTAGCTGATTCCTAAAACGGCTTAGACTTTTTAGGAATAAAGCCGTAGACAGAATAGAATGGTAACAGCTGGTGGCAGATGTTACCAGGAGATTACAAAATGGACTCCGACTTCAGCAATGAAGAGGATGAGTCAGATGATGAATGTAATGATTAAATTTGGTACAGATAATATAACACAAGTCTTTTATAATAATAATCATCAAAGTATATATTTTTAATAACTAAATAAAGTTGTGCTTCTTTTTAATTTATCACATTCTATACCTCGCAGTAGTGCTGCCAGTGTGAAAAACACATAGTCCATCATTAAATTGTTTAAAAGGTACTAAGTAATATTCAGAGAGATCTGGTGGTGAGATTCAATAAATAAAATATATATATATATATAACCATCCAATTAAATCCTTAGTAGGGATGCAGTGGAGCGAACTTGTTTATAATGCTGTTTTTTTTTTAATTCCCGATACAAAATAAATAATAAAATAAACAATGCCACTGAAAGAATTTTACAATTTTTTTTATAGGACAACACTATAATTGTTTAGCTGCAACATTTTTTTTTTAATAACTAAACCATTTTTCTTTTCCTCAAAATGCAATAGCCGTTTTTATGAAAAAAAAAAAATATATGTATTTAAATTGTTATAAGTTTATAAATTAATAAAATAATTTTGATATATTTTTTCTTTGTTGGAACAATGTACGGGACTGTTCGCGTCTTTATTTTTCAATGTTACTATATATAAAAAAAAATTCAAAATGTCGATTGTATTATGATTTTTTTTTGTCTGTGCATTAAATATGAGTTGAATATATAAATATTGTAATCGGAATATTAATTAATATTTACTGTAGTCTCAATTATAGATAAAAGTATTGCCTTTATAAAGGCGAATAATCCAGATAGTAATACAGAGTTGCCAGTTTATGGAAATGCAATGTACTCATCGTTTGTATAATGTGCGACTAGATCGGAAACCTCTTATACAGTATTCGCTATATATTTAACACTATCTAAAATATTATGTATTTTTATGTATATATAAAAAAAAATTTTGCCGCCATTATTAAAATTATAAAAATAAAATATTTACTGCAAATAGTTTAGAAAATTTTCTCTAAAAATTTTATCAGTCGAAATGTTATTTTCAAATAACATATTATTTTTATATTCGATCATATCAGTTGACCATAGACTATAGGATATATGCAATGTATATTCTATAGTCTATGGAGATGCACGTTCGGCGCCAAAACGAAACGTCCGTCAACTGAGAGCTGTCGAGTTTAAACATGTCTTCATCTCTTTCGCACAGAGTAGTTCTGTCTCTTTCACGATTCGCTGCCTCTTCTAGCTACCACCACATCTTCTATCCTCTGTTAGACACGTACAAAATAATTTAATACACACGTTGTGTATATACACTACAATTACATTTTTACCTTATCTAATAGTCAATAAGGACCATAGAACCAATGTATAAATCTTACCATAGACAATAATCAATATGTATAGATACCATATACCTGCGATGAATTTATTAGGTCCTGGTTTTTGCATATCCCCTAACTGCCCAGCCTTATATAAATAAATAGCTCACTGTGCCCACTGCTGGGATTGAACAGTTCCAGATAGAGGTTCAATGCCGCATCCATCAGACTGGCTGAATGATATCACATATACACAAACTCCGCTATTCCTTAACACGTGTTTTCTTCATCCACCGGAAGCTCAGACGGAATTAAAGCCCTACCTCTTCCAAATTACTATTGATCACTTCATCACAAGTGTTCACTGTAAATCACGTAAACTACACTATATTGTTCACTTCATATTTGAATCTTATCTGATAGCCAGTAAGGATCTATTCGATTTGATAGCTGCACGAAGTTTCTTCACCAGAGCTGCCGGTTGTATGAGTATGGACACCTCAGTTCCATGCATGCTGATACGGTTCATCTCCTCATCACCACCCTGGGAATTCACAAATAAATATATATATATATATATGTATATATAAGCGACAGATTTCTTTAAGCTACGAGACCAGCGAGGCCTGATGGTTAGGGAAACCACACATAATAAAATAGTAATAAGATTTTAAAATACAAATCTCATTACCGCATTTCACTAGCTAGAAATACCTTCAAACCGGAACACAGTAGTTCACACAATACTGTTCGGCCATTGCGATGGTACGAACACGATCTTCGGCAACAGAGACACTATTTTTTTTTATGTAAATAAGCGGAGAGTCAATGGGCACGTTCACCTGATAGTAAGTGATACGCCTCCTCATAATAACGTGGCGCTAATTAGAATGATATACTGCACCACATTGCGCTCGTCGCCTGAGACCTATGTTAAGTCTCGTTACCTCAGTAATTACACTAGCTACAGCGCCCTTCAAACCGGAACACAGTAACGTTTGGCGGCAGAAGTAGGCGCTGCGATCCACCTATACGATCTTCAGCACAGAGACACTACCACCAGTTGGAACCATGCAATCAATTATATCTTTGTAAAGATATAAGTATAGTTTATAAGGTGATAAGAACAAAACAGCCCACTTTAATTCCCACTGCTGGGTCTCCGGGATTCCACTCACATAGAGTTAAGATTATTTATATTTATGTTAACATTATTTGTATTTGTGTGTAATTTAGTAGGATGTGACTTCTTCAATCAACAGCGAGGTGTGGGCTTCATGCCCACAGCTGGACATAAATATTCCCACACCGAATACTAATCTTTTTCGATAGTGTTGCATACCTTAAGCAAGTCTATCGGCCGGTTGTTGACCTCAGTGACCGCCCACCGTCCCGGCGGCGGGATACCAGCTCGGGCGGCGCTGCAGCCACCAGCCACCGACGTCACCGCACACTCGCCGTCCAGCTTTAGACCTGGAATAATTCGTTACCACGTCATAGACAATGTGCAGTCTACGGCCGTTAGGAACAGAACTAAGCCGACCCTCCACTGTCTTAAAAGTCGACTAAAATTAAATACAGCACGATTCATGGCAAGCAACACAACAGCGGCGGACAGTACAGTGCAAACGTTACCGTGTTCCGGTTTGAAGGGCGCTGTAGTAAACGATATTACTGCGGTAACGAGCCTTCACATCAAACGATGGGACTATAGAGTATACGTGTATATACATAAATACATTTATGAAGCCTCCATCTCTTGCAGCTTGGTAATCAGGGATGAGCACTTACCGATACCTTCATGGTCCCTTTTACTTATCACGTATATCTTGCCGAGGGGCACCCGGTGGAAGAGTATGTCAACCTGCACGCAAACACAGTAACTTGGTAAATAATATATCCCACATCCATCTATCTCATCATCATGTCTATCAGAAAAAAGAAGAGAACAGAAGAGATAATGAAAATAACAGAACTGGAGATAACAAGAGAACCAGAGAAAAGAGCAAAGGATAAGAGGATGGGACTGCAGAGAATACATCATCAGCCGATAGACGTCCACTTCTGGACATGGTCTCCCCAAAAGATCTTCACATACAGTCTGGTACTGCTGGGTATTAGGAGCTGTCGTATGTAGAGATTCATATGAGGGGGATTTAGGCAATATCCCACCATGCTGGCTCAATGCGGGTTGGTGGGAGCCAGAGCCTCGTCTGTGGATTAGCACGGTGCACCAGGAGCTGGTGAGGTTGGCTTGGGTGCCGTGAGTTGTTGTTCGGAACCCTTTACATCCCCTACAGAATACATAGATGTGGACATTTCGTCAATGCAACTAGGAACTGTTGTCCACTGCCAAGAGTCAGGATCCAGATCCGTAATAAATGATACACGTGCCCATAACGAGGCGCTGGTTAGGATGATCACGCTGTGCTCATCGTGAGAAGTAAGATGCAAAGTCTCGTTATTTTTTAATATATTCAGCAGTTTGCATCCTACTCCTTGGCGCTGCGTTGGTCGTGGTGTAGATTTTTCTGTTTGGTTTCGGGAGAAAGGACTCGAAAGATACCCTGCTTCTGAGGGGAAGTCAGGGTTATGCGAGATTCTTATTAACTGAACTCCCCCCCCCCCCTCGGGGGTCTGCATCAGTACAATCAGAGGCTCTGGGATCTCTTACAGTATGCACTGGTGCCTGACCTAATCTGTTTGCCTAGAAACACAGATATCCCTTGTCTGCTTCCTGTCCTGCATGTTGTAAGGTTGTGTTGGAAGGCCTCCCGCCAGGTGGACCGATGATCTGGTGGAAATCGCGGGAACCCACTGGATGCGAGCAACGCGGGACTGATCGATGAAGATGATCGTGAAGATCTTTGGTGGAGGGCCTATGCCCAGCAGTGGACGTCTATCGACTGATGATGATGAAGAGTTTGGTTGGCCGTAAGATATTCGATATAACAGCATCACTGTGTACCAGTTGTCAACATATGAAAAAATATTTTTTCATATGTCGTTTTGGGCAAGCTTCAGCATCCACATCATCATTATCACTTAAGACCTTGACGAGGATTATAAAAAGGTACCAGTGGGGTGTGCGAAGATTTTAGAAGGGTGCGCGCGTGTGCCGCGCTCGTCGGCTGCGCCCCCGCCAGCGCTGCGACTCGGTCCCCTGCCCGGCCTCCGCACCGAGACCCATTGACACCCCAACGGGCAATCCTGAAGAAAAGCTGTATATATTATTCACCAGCACTCCATTTAATATACTTGGTTTGAAGCTATGTTTTTTAATAAAAAAAAATTTCATGACTATATCCTTTGAATGAAATGGTATCCCCAACTCCAATACACTACGCTGCTTCCTTATTACTGCAATACCTGAAGACCAACTTCAACTCTTGAGTTCCTTAGAGTCGTCGTTATGGTGATAAAGATCGATAGGTACCACGCACCAGCCAGAGCAGCTTCAAGAGTACTACCATAAAGGTTAAAAACCACCTCTAACCTTTGGACCTTAAAGTCCTTGTGGGGGCAATAAGACATTCATGCTTACCATCAGCGACTCTAAAGACCCTGTCAAAGTAGAACTGTCAAAACTGTTCCCAAAATATTAAGGGGTAGTTACACGAACCGATGGTTTACGAAATGATTTGGTGTTAATGGACAGATTGATTGTTTAACCAATTCACGCACCAGACTTGACGCTCGTAGTCGGCGAAGACCGGCGGGTCGCGGACCGACAACGCGGTCGCGACCGCCGCGCCGCGACGCTGCTCCGCCCGCAGCGCCGCCGCCTGACGCGCGCGCAGCGGCGCCATCGCTGCGGCGCACGGACCGACCGCACACGGCTGACGTGACGGCGACCGACCTGGAACGAGCTGATCTATACTAAGGAAGTTTACTGACTGCGTCTCTCAGAACACAGTAATATCTGCGCACCTATGTTTGGTGATAGAAATGGTAGCATTGTGATGGTGTCGGTCTATACCAGAGGTTCCAAGACCTTTCTTTCTCAAAGACCATATTCCTTACGGCGCAGAACCATGGAATCCCGGGCTGGTCCACCGATTGAAAGTAGCACAGCGACCGATGGACAGAGCTGTACTTGGCATTTCTCTAAGGTTCAAGTCCTGAACGAAGAAATTCCAGGGAGAGCTGAAGCTGTCGACGTAGCTCTAGGACGCCGTCCCTTCAAATGGTCCGACGTAATCATCAGGGCGGTCGGATGTGAGTGGATGTGAGAAGCTGAGGATCGCATTTGGTGGAAGACATTAGGGAAGGCATATAGGCTTATATCCTGCAATGGATAAACAAAGGCTGCTAATGACGATGATGATGATGAAGACCACTTTAAAAATTTAACTGGTTCCAATGGAACCCTTGCAGCTAAATTTCTACCATATCCCCAAAACTCGAAAAATGAGAAGATGAAAGCCAACATCGACCTCTGTCGATTCTTCCGAAGATGGTGGTCCACCGGGACATCCATCTAAACGGTCTTCAAGCACAGCAATATACCAGCAGCTATGAAACTACTCAATCACTATACATACCAAAAAATGACGTACCATTACTGAGGGAGCTACTTCTCCTCCTACTGTTATCCACTCTTCCCTGAGGCCTGGACCTGTGCACGACCTTCACCGGTGACGCCATACTCCTAAAAAAGAACATTCTCTTTCATTCTTACCTCAAGAAAATTACTTTAATACTTTTACAAATTTTTATTCGACGCATCGACGACACGAGCTGGATGTTCAACTGATAGGAAGTAATATCCTCTCAAAACAACGCACATAGCGCTGATCGCCCAAGAACCTTCAAACCGGAGCACAATAATGTTTCAACACTAATTTTTGGTAGCAGAAATAATCACTATCCCATAACAGTGACTACCCCCACAAGGAAGTTTTTTTTTTAATTATTAATAACATTTTTATATTAAATTTGAGAAAAATAAAACTATATATTAAATGTTTCAGCCGTCGTGTAAGTGTGAATATTTAATACCTATCTCCGGAGTCACTCTCGTGGCGGGTAGGGCTCTCCTGTCGTTTGCCCTGCCCCAGGCCGCGCAGTCGGCTCAGTAGAGAGAGCTCCGTCAGGCCACGTTTCCATATAGGTTTCGCTGGAGCTTCATTCTTTTCTAAAAAGAGATATTGTCTTATAAATCTTACTGCGAAAACAACTATCAATTTACTATTGAAAAATAAGCTCTTTTTACTATTGAAAAGTAAGCCCATTTACTATTGAAAAATAAGCACATTTTACTATAGAAAAATAAGCTCATTTACTATAGAAAAATTAGCTCAATTTACAATTGAAATGTAAGCTTATTTTACAAATGAAAAATAAGCACGTTTTACTATAGAAAAATAAGCTAATTTTACTATTGAAAAATAAACTCATTTTACAATTAAAAAATAAGCACGTTTTACTATAGAAAAATAAGCTAATTTTACTATTGAAAAATAAACTCATTTTACAATTGAAAAATAAGCACGTTTTACTATAGAAAAATAAGCTAATTTTACTATTCAAAATAAAATCATTTTACAATTGAAAAATAAGCACGTTTTACTATAGAAAAATAAGCTAATTTACTATTGAAAAATTAGCTCAATTTACAATTGAAATGTAAGCTTATTTTACAAATGAAAAATAAGCACGTTTTACTATAGAAAAATAAGCTAATTTTACTATTGAAAAATAAACTCATTTTACAATTGAAAAATAAGCACGTTTTACTATAGAAAAATAAGCTAATTTTACTATTGAAAAATAAACTCATTTTACAATTGAAAAATAAGCACGTTTTACTATAGAAAAATAAGCTAATTTTACTATTGAAAAATAAACTCATTTTACAATTGAAAAATAAGCACGTTTTACTATAGAAAAATAAGCTAATTTTACTATTGAAAAATAAACTCATTTTACAATTGAAAAATAAGCACGTTTTACTATAGAAAAATAAGCTAATTTTACTATTGAAAAATAAACTCATTTTACAATTGAAAAATAAGCACGTTTTACTATAGAAAAATAAGCTAATTTTACTATTCAAAATAAAATCATTTTACAATTGAAAAATAAGCACGTTTTACTATAGAAAAATAAGCTAATTTACTATTGAAAAATTAGCTTAATTTACAATTGAAATGTAAGCTTATTTTACAAATGAAAAATAAGCACGTTTTACTATAGAAAAATAAGCTAATTTTACTATTGAAAAATAAACTCATTTTACAATTGAAAAATAAGCACGTTTTACTATAGAAAAATAAGCTAATTTTACTATTGAAAAATAAACTCATTTTACAATTGAAAAATAAGCACGTTTTACTATAGAAAAATAAGCTAATTTTACTATTAAAAATAAACTCATTTTACAATTGAAAATAAACACGTTTTACTATAGAAAAATAAGCTAATTTTACTATTGAAAAATAAACTCATTTTACAATTGAAAAATAAGCACGTTTTACTATAGAAAAATAAGCTAATTTTACTATTGAAAAATAAACTCATTTTACAATTGAAAAATAAGCACGTTTTACTATAGAAAAATAAGCTAATTTTACTATTGAAAAATAAACTCATTTTACAATTGAAAAATAAGCACGTTTTACTATAGAAAAATAAGCTAATTTTACTATTGAAAAATAAACTCATTTTACAATTGAAAAATAAGCACGTTTTACTATAGAAAAATAAGCTAATTTTACTATTGAAAAATAAACTCATTTTACTATAGAAAAATAAGCACTTTTTACTATTGAAAAATAAGCTCATATTACTATTAAAAAGTAAGCTCACCCAACAGGTCTCCTCAACAAGAATTTAATATATTTTTGTAATAAATAAATAGTTTTCTTAAAGTTCCCACTACCGGTAACTTTTACTTGGTAGATATCAGTCACGTGTAAAATAATTACTATGTTCGGGTTTGTGGGGGCGCTATAGATAGTGAAATTACTAGGGTAACGAGATATAACATCTCAAGGCGACGAGCACATAATAGTACAGTGTATATATATTCTAATTATCGCTGCGTTGTTATGGATAGGAGTATCGCTTACTATCAAGTGAAAGTTTTGTTTATCTCGTTGCTATAGCAACGAAAAAAAACTGAGACACAGTTTTCTCTATTAAAGAGTGTCACAGCAATGTATCTATTATATTGAACCTTCCAATGATACTCACCTACTTTAGCTTCTCTTTTCGGACTGCTGTTGTGTATTCTTCTGATAAAGTTCTCTCGGCTGCTTGGAGCGCCATCGTAAGCATTCTGGCTCAGTGAACGTTCAACATTAGTCCTTATTCCTCTTAAATTTGAGCTCAAATTCGCAGTATGTACTGGAGTATTTATGTTGGACCTCGTCGGGTCCAAATTGGCGTTGACCTCCAAACGCCCATTAGGCATTGCGGGACTCGTCTCTGAACGGTCTACGTTCAGAGTGACATTCGCGCTCCTAACGTTATCGCTCTGACTATAATTAGGGTACAGGTATTCATAAGCAGATTCCGAAGTCAGCTCAAGATTGGGTAGGGAGGATTTTCTTATTTTATCTATGCCTTTAATTTTTTTCACTGGCAACGGCGACGCCGGCTTCCCCGCCGACGTTGACGCCATGCATAGCCTCTCGTAAATCTCATCTGTCACTTTGACAGGCTCGCCGGTCAGGTTGACGGTTGTCGTTAAACTGAGATGACCGTAGTCGGTGCTGTTCCCAGCGAACACCGTCCCGTATCCGCTGTCGTTGGAATTTTGAACGTTCACTTCCGTGTTCACGATGTTGATGAAGCTGTGTGGGTCGGTTTGCATCGTTTCCGGCGCGACGGTCACGTTCTGCTGGAAGTTGAAGTCGAATACGTCCGTTTCCGGGCCGAGGACCGGGATGGCTGTGTGCGGCGGGCCCTTGTTGGATACTTGTATCACTGTTATATTCGTTCTCTGTGGTATGCTAGAAAATTAAAATATATATATTAGCTTGCAGCTACAGATGATCTGATGATGGTGACCAGAAAACACTTCTAGTAATCGAACCGAAAAACCTACATTATTTACACTATAGGAGTATTATATCATACCCCTCAATAATAGATCCAAGATATTTGTCCCAAACAAAACTTTTATTAAAAGACATTTAACTGCTGACGGGTATCCATTGCCAGACACTGTTTAGGTACCTACCTACCAGCACAATGACAAACAGTAGTGTGCAAATATAACTCTGTTCTGGTTTAAAGGCATTGAAACTGGGGTACCAAGACTCGAAGAGATGTTCTTATATATCAAAGCGATGACCACAATAGTCTGCGCTGTGGCGAGGCTGTACATATCAAAAGTAGCAGCATATTCTTACCAAAAGGCTGTCATCATATGAGAGACAACATTCTGGATGAGTATGGTTCACCATCTTCTGTTCATCATCACCATGTAAAACTTTGGTCATGTGGATATACAATTTATGTATACTATAGATGAGTAACACCGAGTCATGTTTGAATGGGTTACTGCTACCAATGCTGTAGTGCCAATTATAAAGATATATGAACAGTATATTAACATACCTGCGTGAACTATCCACTATGTTATTGGAGCTACCTTCAGCATCATTACTGACAACCACTCTCTGAGTAAAACCGTTCTCAATAACGCACAAATTCTCAACCGACTCGTGTATCCGGTCGATCTCCTGGAAGAATTCCTCATCGCTGTCGATAACTTCGTTATTCCTTTTCAATATGGAGTCGTCGAGGCAGATGTTCTGGCCGCAAATCTTCGCCACACTCTTCGCGGGCTCCGACTGACTTGTGCTTGGCACTGAGGTGGCTATATCGTCCCAGTTTGATATATCCACTAGATCCGGATTATGCGCTTCTTCAGTTGTCTCGGGGCTTTCGATAGACACAGCTGCAGCAGTTTCGCTGGTTACCTCTGGTGCTGGACGGGTTATTTGTGTGGTCAGCTCGATTCCGGGAACCCTGGAAAATGGTAAAATAAAATTTGTACTATTCAAGTCACCAAGATAAAACAATGAGGGTTAAACTTTAGGACTTATATATATATATAGAAGTTAAAGACCGAACAATGTGGTGGACAGGGTAAATAATTAACTTAGTGCTTATTTATTAACATAACAGTCATTGGAGTTACTCCAAGGTCAAAAAGGATAGGATTTGAATGGTGGAGAGATATAGACCATCTTCGACCATAGAGTGTGAGTTCGAGTATGGTCGACAACAATAGGTCAATATCTTTTGCACTTTATATACTTTGCTATAGATCTGAACAAGACATATATAAACACATGTTTACTTCCAAAAATTAGGGTTCCGTGTCAAAATTAAAATATTTAAAAGGCCCTGGGCAGATTCTGATCTATGAGAAACATTTTAAAATTTATTTATAAGTAATAATAAAATTATCATTAACAAATATACATCTGCATTATTAGTGCCGTAGTGTTCAAGTTATTATTACATAAGTTACCTGTCTGGTGGTATTGATGGTGTAGGTGGTAATGGGGATGTTGGATCCCTCGCGGCGGCTCGCGGTACAGGCGCAACGGGTGCGGCGCAGTAAACATTTTCACCCTTAGCGAGTATCTTCAACTCGTGCAGTTTATTTCTGAGGGTAGTCACCCAATCTTGCATCGAGTCCCTGAAACATATTACATATCTAACGATACAAAGTATTTATACTACAGACGAGTCTCTCATAATATTTAACATTCATTAGCAGTATCGTAGGATGATAATCAATAAAGCAAAAAAAAAAACAACTTGACAGAGGTTATGACACGAAACAGAGACAGATTTAGAAGAATGACCAGGAGAGCCAACACCAAGTAAATATGGAATAAAGACTAGCTAGCAAGGAGGAGATGAAGCAGTGTCATAGGAACCAAGCAAATGATCTCATTTACTACAGAAGAAAACAGTACATTTTAGCTCACTACACCTAGTGGTGGAGGGTCTCTGGTGCTGGAGACCGTCTAGTAACTCCACAAGCAGTATTTCCCTCCAATTTTAGAACATTTCCTACCCGATAAACAAAAAGGTCTCTAGCCAGAGTATCTCTATATCACAGCAACACATTTTTCTGCACCCAAACATTACTGTGTTCCGGTTTCAAGGGCGCTGTAGCTAGTAAAATTACTGGTGAAACAAGACTCCAACATCTTTTCTGAAGTGATGAGCTCAATGTGATGCTATATAAACCATCCTACCTTTTTTTTATTATCGTGTGGGAGATCTCAAAACATACCCTACTTCTGGAGGGGAAGACAGGGTTATGTGGGACTTCTACCTACTAAAGCACCCTGGGTGGTCTCCGTCATTGCATTAGGAGATATTCCGGGATCTCCTACGGAACGCACCAATGATATATCCTAACTAGCGCAACTTTGTTATGGGCAGATGTATTGCTTACAATAATGTGACAGTCCCTCTTGAGTAAAAAAAAAAAAAAAAACAGAATGAATGCATAACTATGTGCGATAAACTCCTATTAGACTTTTACTTCTTATCAACATAGTATATATGAGTTCAGTATTACAACACTGCATGTAATGAGATTACATTAGTTTGTTGTTTAAGATAACATTATATTATGTAAACACTAATGTAACCATTTACGTAGCTGATTGTATATTTTTTAATCTGTATATAATATATATATATATATATTGTTACTATTATTACTGTAGTTTAAGTAACACAACATCTAGCCTCACCGAAGTTTGGCTGGTAAAGAATGCCATCCGAGGTGTAAATTTTTCAATAGAGAGAAAAATTTATTATGAACTTCGTTTTTTGTCATCGGTTAACAGACAGAAGTACCGGAGATAATAAAACAACATACTTTAATCGTACAATAAAGTATATACAGATTAAAATATGATATATATGTATATATATTTATTTATAGGATGATCAGATCATAATAGTTCTGGTCATCAGAAAATTTAAGTTCCTTTTCTTCTATTTCATGGCGCTAGTTAGAATGAAATACATTGCAACCCATTGTGCTAATTGCATAAACACAAGATGTTGTCACAAAGCCCCAATAATTTAATTATGTCCCTCCTTTCCCTTCTTCTTCCCTCACTCAATCTCACTGCCTATTTTTCTCTCCTTATCTGCCTATCCTTCGCTCTCTACCTCTCTTTTGCTATCTACCATTCTCTCTTTCTCCATACCTCACTTTCTCTTTCTTACACTCTACATATACAGTAAATAAAGATTGACTATTAATCTCACCAATCGGGGGCAAGCATCCGTATGGGCCCCTGGTCTGTGTCAATGAGGAAGTCGTACTCATCACCCACATGTGGTTTTACACTGGCCGTTACATGTCTCGCAGTCCGCAGCGACACTTTCCAAACTGGCCTGTGAGTTAGGGTTGCTGAAGAGTCAGGTTCGGGGTACTGCTCTAAAAATGGGGTACGCCCATTGTGAACACAGAACAATGTCCACATAGCTTTTAATGGTGGTTTCTGGAAACATTTAATATTTTTATGTTAATATTATAAAGTAATTTAATATCATTGAATTTCATAATCAAAGCTAGGATGATAAACACAACACCATATGATCATATAGAGATCAAAAATATTTTCTGACTATATCAGTAAGAGAGACCTTTCAAAACCACTCTGGTTTCATTAATATTGTTTTGAATACTATTAATATCTCCCGCCACAGAGATATCCATGAGTACTTACTACCAAATCATCTGCCTATTCCAGCATAAATACCTTGTGTGCCAAAGGTCTCAGCTTCCCAATATTGACTTCATTTGGTATCCGTTTTAGGAAAGCATTCTTTTGTATCTCTCTATAGTAGATAGGTCCTTCATCATGGCTTGACGACATATTGCTGATTTAAACATACAGAAGCTACTAAAAGCTAAAAACAATATTACCTTTTTAAAGCTTTTTAAATATTTGAATGTATTAATAATCAAAATATGCAAGAGATTTCCACCTATATAGAAACTCATTACAATGTCTCTGAAACCATAAGGACTAGAGACTTGAAATTTGATAGAAATATTCAGTTAAGAATGGATTTTACAGAAATTTTTCTGCCAAAGGGAGTTCAGGGGGTGTTAGTAACAGGAAAGTGTTCAGAAAGCAGCAAGTTGCCACCAGGCAGGAATATTTCTAACAAATTTGAAATCTGTTTAATCTATAAAGCAGCAAGAAAAGCAGGACATCTATATTGCGGCGGAAAAATGGGACTGGAATTACTAATTTCTCCAAAATACAAAAACCTGCACAATAAATTATTAACTCAATTTTTTACTACTATATCAAGACCAACAAAGGTTTGATACGCTATCAGCTATGTAATAGTCAAATTCTTATTAAAATTTATACAACAATTTCAAATATTGCTTGAAATTACCAAATTGACAAAAAAAATTATACCAGATTTCAGGTGTTTAAATGTATTGAGTAATAGATACAGATAAAAAGATATTATCATATTACAGTTTGATAATGAGTTAATTTATTAATGTAATAAAAGAACATTTTAAGGCATTCCTTAAAACTCATCTTAGTCAAGTAGTAATTACAAATATTATACAGTAACATCTCATGTAAACATTTCGCGAACTTAATTGTAAGTGAATGCAACGACGCAAAGCAATTCCAGTTAATTGACGAGGACAATATTAAGTTGCGGGTGACTCAAGCGTAAAATATGCACTCCTTTCACAGCAGTCTTCTTAACCATTTCATAGAAAGTTATATTATTTTCGTTTCTCTTTTTTTACAACACTCAGATGTTTTAATTTGTAATACAGCGTTGTTATTAAATAATATTCTGCTCATTTGATACAATGTAGCGATTTATTTTCATAATTATCATATTTTATGATAGTTACTTACCTGAAAGGAATGATAGTTTATAATAATAGCGATACGCTTTCAACGGTCGACCTTCATGACTGTATTGGTGTGCAGGTAGTTAATGATATGTATCCTTATTACGAAGTGGCAATAGCAGTCTTTTATAAATCACAGGCCTAAGTTTGACAGCGTAAACGTACAACACACACAATGTAATCGTATCACTATCGCCATTGTTAAAACTGAAGTTTAGTTTTGTTTATTGCCTTATTCAAAAAATTTCAGGTATTTTTAATTAAAAATTTGCCTTTGTATTACAGTACCAGTAATAAGAATTAAGTAGATATTTATCATAATTTATTTCATGAATAAATTTTGCTACTGATGTTATTCTATAACATTATTGTTTTTGAATAATTATATTTTCTGTTAAAGGAATTATCTATGGGCACACTATACTTTATGGTTTTTGTTTGTCATTTTTTATGTGATAAGCAGCTGTGAATTAAGCGAGAAACACTAAGAAACGTAAGTTTATTTACATAGCTACCTTTACGTATACCATTGTTAGTAATATTTACACAACGATTTTAAATATATGACCATTTTTGTGGAGGAATTCTTAAAAACCACTTGTTTGCTCCGATGATGCTGTCATATTTTCAACTTTTTAATTGTAGTTCATCGTCCCACCACGTACAGCGTTGCTGTCGCAAGTTATTTTGATCACGTGACCGTTTGAACCGCCAAAATATTTGTCACTTTTCGCCGATTCTTTCTTCTTTAATTATTGATAATCGTTTTTCTCGGATTATAATTAAGAAATCTACTATTTATTACCTTGCTATCGGAAATAAGTGTTGTGTACATTGTTTGAAAATTTATATCGCCGTTGCAAAGGTTGTTACGAAATGGCAAAGGTGCACATAACCAATGTCGTTGTGTTGGACAATCCAAGCCCGTTTCTTAATCCATTCCAATTCGAATTGACCTTCGAATGCATTGAAGAACTAAAGGAGGACCTAGAATGGAAGATGATTTACGTAGGTTCTGCTGAAACTGAGGAACACGACCAGGTTTTGGACACGATATATGTCGGTCCGATTCCCGAAGGTAGACACATGTTCGTCTTTCAAGCCCCTCCGCCTGATGTCACACGGATACCGGAAAACGATGCACTAGGTGTCACAGTTGTGTTGTTAACGTGTTCGTACAGAGGACAGGAGTTCGTTAGAGTCGGTTACTTCATAAACAATGAGTATAGTGAGTCTGAACCGGAACTGCGCGAAAATCCACCGGCCAAACCACAGTTTGATAAAGTCGTGAGAAATATACTTGCATCAGAGCCGCGGGTGACGCGCTTCAAAATAAATTGGGCAGAGCCCGATTCTGGTTTGGCCGCAGACTCTGGTGACGCCAACCTGGAAGCTTCTCACGCTCCAAGTAATGATTCCTATGGTGTCTCTTTTAACGCTGACAGTCAAATTAGCGGTATGGAATTCCAAGGCAGCCTCAGTGGATATGGGGATAATTCAAATTCTATAGCCCCTATGGAATGCTGAGGTAAGATCTTTTACATTGTTATTACATATTATTATTATAATAATCATAAAATTTAAAATAACTTGGCATAATTATGTGATGAAACATTATCATCTGTTGATAGGTTCTCACTGCTGGACATAAGGTCTGTTTCAAAGTTATCCACATCAATTTGTCCTCCATTACCAGTATGCATTGGTTTCCCACTAGTTCACTTGATAGTCCGTTTAAACTGTGGCAAACTTTACGTATTAAAGTTTAGTGTTTAAATAGTAAAAACTTAGAAAACTCCCACCGACTAAACTACTATTGTTCATTTTACATAGGAAGTTTATCGATGTGACATTCATTTCATGTTAAATGCCTCCTAACAATGAAGCTGTTAAGAAATGAACAAAGCTGGCCCAGCATAGTTTATCCACACTGTCACTAGCCTTACTTAAAATAAATTTGCTGAAATTATAAAGGAAATGATAGCAATAAATATATAGAGTTTAAATCCTTAAGCTGCAATGGTTAACCCATTGGAGGTAACCCATTTTGTTAATTCTACCCTCCGGTAAAATATGGTGGAGAAAAATTTATTTTTTATTTTAGCTCAATAATTAACTATTGTGTGAACTGTTCTTTCTTTCCGTTTTCAAATTTTGTATAAAAATGTTGTAACGAGGGTCAATTATGAAACTATTTATGATTTAATCTGAACTCATTATAATCAAGTTATATATTATTGGAAGAACACAATTTTTTCTAAACTACCCACGTTGGCCATTTATTTCTTCAAAAATTATACATAGTCTTGTTTATGTATTATAATTGCCGGTAGCTGTATATAAGATACCCACGCAGATATTCTATCCATTCCCAATCAATAGTGTGCTACATCATCAGTTGATAGATGTCCTCCACCAAAGATCTTGATGTGTGTGGGGGTTTATACACAAGCCCAATGCGGGTTGGTGGGAGCCACTTTCATTTCTTGATTTACAGGGTGCACCACAGTGTGCCACGCTGGCAATCAATTTACTACTTGGAAGCCTGTATATGTACTGAGTGTGGTCCATTTTGACGGTACACAAACACCACCAATTTTATCTTCTCATTATCATCATCATCTCTATTTATTTATCTTTATAATATAAATGATAGTTTAATTATAACATAAAATTGTTTCTATTGCAGATTGCTTTAGTTAATTGGTGGAGATGAAAAATCACCGAAGTGTTGATGAATTTCAGAGAATATGGGTCTGAGATGATTAGATTTATACGTACAAGTCACCGATACTCAATTAAGAGTGATAACTGTGACTTAGTACTAATATAATAACAACTTTATATATAAAAGTATTTTCATATCAAAGTAGAATGTGGACAGGTAATAAATTGTAAGGTCTTTCCTCGATCGGTGAGTCGGTAAGAATATTTATCTGGATCCTCGAATACATAATGGAGTTTAATGAATACTTAAAATGAACATGTATCACCAATTCCAATATCCCGTTGATTCTTCTTTGATGTGTAAATATCATTAAATTGGTAAGATTTGTTAAATTTATACATATAGCAATACCATATTAAGGCTATGTAAATAATGTTGCCATTGTAAAAAAATCAAAGTGATGAATTAAATATGTAAGAAAATTTAATGTTTTATATGCGTTGATACTAATATGGTTCTGTTTCATCACCGATTCGTTTATAATTTATATATTCATCAGCTTATCGATCACCACTGCTGAACATGGAGCTCGTGAAACAAGAGTAGCTCAACAGCAGTCATACCCTTTGGTCGCAAGTCTAAAGAGAAAGTATTCTATATTAGTTACAGTTAAATACTGGAGCTTATGGTTTACTGTCCAGCAGTGGGAGTCCATGATGATGATTGGTAATATAACTTTTTGTGCTTCATTAAAATTATAATTTGGAATTAAAGATGGCGATAGTTGTATTCTAATCTTTTGTACATTTATAACTCCGTTGTAGTTGTTCCAGTTGGTTTCCTTCTGGTTACTATAACAGGTAACACAGCAGCATCTGTCTCTGCCGCTAAGGGGAGTAATGTATTCAGGGAAATTGGCATATTAAATTAATTGAGTACAATGTATAAAATTAAAGGTCCATGTCGATAAGTTGTGTCCACAATCTATTGAGGAGTTGCTTATGACAGTGTTGCCAGGTTGTGTAATTTGAATGCAGTTACATCTTCATTGTTGAAGCTCATTGGTTAACGGTGTCTCAGATTATATACTGAATAATTTATAAATATTTGGCAGTGATTTATAAAATTCAAATTCAAAGCAAATTTTTTTTAATGTTGCCAGATGAAAAAAAATTTTTATGATCATGTATTCGTGAACAGATTAATTTAGGTACCGTGCATTGTTTCTTATTGCCATATGTAAAAACTGTTTGTGAACGAAATAAAAACAGCTGTGATGCCAGATGTAGATAATATAAAAGGATTTATTCATAGTTTTTTGTTTTTTTTTTTATACCATGCCTCTTATCTTACTGATGGTTGGTCTCTTACCTGGAGACCGTCTAACTAGCTACCACTGCAGTGTCTATTACAGCTGACAAACAGTACTCATCATTATCGTCAGCTGATAGACATCCACTGCTGGACCTCGTCCCCAAAAGATCTTCACATGAGGGAGATTTCAGCCATTTCCCGCCACTCTGGCCCAATGCGGGTTGATGGAAGCCAGAGCCTCGTTGGTTGATTAGCAGGCTGCACCACGATCTGGGGAGGTTTACACTACGCACATAGTAGTGTGCAAATATTACTTTGTTCCGGTTCAAAGGGCGCTGTAGCTACTGTAATTACTAGAGTGACGAGACTTAACATTCTGTCAAGTCTTACGAGCGTCCACGACAAAGTGGTCTAGTGTGGGACACGCTATGGGCGTATCACTTAACATCAGCTAATCGTCCCGCTCGTCTCGTCGCTTCGTTGAATTAAAAAAAAAAAATCTGCTTTACCACCGGAGACCACACCAAGTGAGCGCTACTCAGAGGCGTAGATTCTATCCCCACTGATCGTGAACTTTTGGTGCCGAGAAACCTAAACATCCCGAGAACAGCTTTCGACGACATATGGCTTTTATCTTGACAGCATACTCCAAGTCCCAGCTGTGGGAATATGAAGTTGTCTCTATATATTATATATCCTCGATTATATATCAAACCAGATCACAGTAATGCTCGCACAGTACTGTTCGTTGGCTGCAATAGGCGCTGCAGTGACACTCACCTGGACTATCTCCGGCAACGGAGACCTACCACCAGAAAGATATGGTTATGCTTCATAATTAATATTTCCACTGCTTGGTTAACCAAGTCCCAGTTGTGGGAACACCCAGGTGAGCTTCATTCTACTTTTTGATTTTTTTTATTGTAGGTACTTTTACAATCTCGCGGGAAAAAGTACCTACAATAAAAAAACAGACCTACCACCAGTAAGATATGGTTATGCTTCATGATTAAATAAATCTTTCCACTGCTTGGTTAACCGAGTCCCAGTTGTGGGAACACCCAAGTGAGCTTTGTTTACCTTTCTTATTTTTTTTTATTGTAGGTACTTTCACAATAACGGGGGAAAAAGTACCTACAATAAAAAAACAGAGACCTACCCACAGTAAGATATGGTTATGCTTCATGATTAAAAAGATGTTCCCACTGCTTGGTTACCCGAGTCTCAGTTATGGGAACACCCAAGTAAGCTTTGTTTACCTTATTTTTTTTTTTTATTGTAGGTACTTTCACAATATACAGAGAAAAAGTACCTACAATTAAAAAACAGACCTACCACCAGTAAGATATGGTTGTGTTTCAAACAAATGTCTCCACTGCTTGGTTAACCGAGTGCCAGTTGTGGGAACACCCAAGTGAGCTTCATTTTACTTTTTGTTTTTTTTTTTTATTGTAGGTACTTTTTCCCTCGATATTGTGAAAGTACCTATAATAAAAAAAAACCAGAGACCTACCAACAATAAGATATGGTTTTGCTTCAAGCAAATGTCTCTACTTCTCGGTTACCCAAGTCCCAGTTGTGGGAACACCCAAGTGAGCTTCGTTCACGTTTTACCTTTCTTAACCCTTTAACCGTTACCCTTTGCCCTTGCGACTGGTGTTGCACTGACCTTTCACCTGATATTAATACAGTGTGACATTTTACTAAGTATTTTAATACCGATTCCATTTCACCATTGATTGCTTCCGATTAATAATACTATTATGGTTTTTATGAACTGGCAACATTGATACTGAATTTTACCATACACAAAAACAAAATACGGTTATTAAAAAAAAAATTTAAATTATTTTAAAACAATAGTTATTTTCAGTATAAAAAAAATGGCTGTATTTTTATATTGAGATTTTTTTCCTAAATTACTAGTAACTGGTGGTAGTGTCTCTGTTACCGGAGACCGTCTAGGTACCACCGCAGCGCCTATTGCAGATGACAAGCAGTACTGTGCAGACATTGCTGTGATCCGGTTTGAAGGGCGCTGTAGCTAGTGAAATTACTGGGGTAACGACACTCAACATGTTAAGTCTCAAAACGACAAGCGCCATGTGGTGCAGTGTATACTATTCTAACTAGCACAGCTTTGTTATATTTTTTATATATTGGGATGGCTTTGTTATATATTGGGATGATATATACCGCCCAAGTTTTTTTTTTTTTTTGGAAATTTTCGCCTGTGGTTATATTGCGCGCTATTGCGGCTACTTCGGAGTTATCACCATACTGCGCTCGTCGCGCTAACACACTATGTTGTCCTTCAAACCGGAACACAGTACTGTTTAGCGGTAGAGATGGGAGCTGCGGTGGTACCTACCTAGACGGTAGTACAACAAAGTTCAATCATCACATATAATAGAAATAAAAAAAAACGCGATGAATATATATATATATATATATATATATATATATATATATATATATATATATAAACAGTAGAGCAAACGCTACTCTGTTCCGGTTTGAAAGGTGCTGTAGCGTGTACTTACTGGGATAACGAGAGCCAACATCTTATGTCATAAGGCGATGAGAGCAATATGGTGTACCATCCCAACTATCGCCGTGTTATTATGAGCAGGTGTATCACTTAATATCAAGTGTTCGTGCCGCTCGTCTCATCGCTTCGTATTGTAAAGATAGAGAATTTTTTTTTTTTTTTTATTATTATTCATGGCCTACTGTCCGACTTCAATTTGGTTATACACCAGATAGTAATAAATCCACTGAGCAATGAGGCACTGAGTATAAAACAAACATACCTCATATTTCCTTTATATTGTGAAAAACAGTACTGTGCAAACATTACTGTGTTCCGGTTTGAAGGGCGCTTGTAGCTAGTTTAATTACTGAGATAATGACACACAGGGTCGTGTCTCAGTGAGACGAGCGCAAAGTTGTGAAGTGTAAACCATCTTAATTGGCTTACTATCAGATAAAAAAAAATATATCGTCTTTGGTTTTTTCTTGTCTCTGTCATGTGTAAGAAGTATTTATTGGAGCAGGTTTGAAAACCAGGTATATATACTAGAATATTGATACTGTTTATAATTAAATATAATTCATTCGAGCTCATTATCGTGTTTTTCATCTTGTCGTGATCTTTACATTGATAAGAGAATCTGGTGTGAGTCCACGTGCGATAAGAGAGAGAGAGAATGACAGCGATTGCTTGACAATTGCATCATTGATTCCAGTAGAAAAGAATGTAGCAGTAGTGTTCAAACATCACCGTGGTCCGGTTTGAAAGGCGTTGTAGCTAGTGAAATTACTGGGGCAAGGAGGCTCAACGTCTGATGTCTAAGGCGACGAGCGCAATTTCATGGTGTACATCATCCTGACTAGTGCCGCGTTGTTGTGGACGGGCATATCACTCAGACGGTCTCCGGCAACAGAGACACTACCACCAGTGATAGCTATAGGTCCTTCAAACCGGATCACAGCAATGTCCGCATAGTACTGTGTGTCGGCTGCAATAGACGCTGCGGTGGTACCTAGACGGTCTGCGGCAACAGAGACACCACCACCAGTGATAGCTATAGGTCCTTCAAACCGGATCACAGCAATGTCCGCATAGTACTGTGTGTCGGCTGCAATAGACGCTGCGGTGGTACCTAGACGGTCTGCGGCAACAGAGACACTACCACCAGTGATAGCTATAGGTCCTTCAAACCGGATCACAGCAATGTCCGCACAGTACTGTGTGTCGGCTGCAATAGGCGCTGCGGTGGTACCTAAACGGTCTCCGGCAACAGAGACACTACCACCAGTGATAGCTATAGGTCCTTCAAACCGGATCACAGCAATGTCCGCATAGTACTGTGTGTCGGCTGCAATAGGCGCTGCGGTGGTACCTAGACGGTCTCCGGCAACAGAGACACTACCACCAGTGATAGCTATAGGTCCTTCAAACCGGATCACAGCAATGTCCGCACAGTACTGTGTGTCGGCTGCAATAGGCGCTGCGGTGGTACCTAGACGGTCTCCGGCAACAGAGACACTACCACCAGTGATAGCTATAGGTCCTTCAAACCGGATCACAGCAATGTCCGCACAGTACTGTGTGTCGGCTGCAATAGGCGCTGCGGTGGTACCTAGACGGTCTCCGGCAACAGAGACACTACCACCAGTGATAGCTATAGGTCCTTCAAACCGGATCACAGCAATGTCCGCACAGTACTGTGTGTCGGCTGCAATAGGCGCTGCGGTGGTACCTAGACGGTCTCCGGCAACAGAGACACTACCACCAGTGATAGCTATAGGTCCTTCAAACCGGATCACAGCAATGTCCGCACAGTACTGTGTGTCGGCTGCAATAGGCGCTGCGGTGGTACCTATACGGTCTCCGGCAACAGAGACACTACCGCCAGTGATAGCTATAGGTCCTTCAAACCGGATCACAGCAATGTCCGCACAGTACTGTGTGTCGGCTGCAATAGGCGCTGCGGTGGTACCTAGACGGACTCCGGCAACAGAGACACTACCACCAGTGATAGCTATAGGTCCTTTAAACCGGATCACAGCAATGTCCGCACAGTACTGTGTGTCGGCTGCAATAGGCGCTGCGGTGGTACCTAGACGGTCTCCGGCAACAGAGACACTACCACCAGTGATAGCTATAGGTCCTTCAAACCGGATCACAGCAATGTCCGCACAGTACTGTGTGTCGGCTGCAATAGGCGCTGCGGTGGTACCTAGACGGTCTCCGGCAACAGAGACACTACCGCCAGTGATAGCTATAGGTCCTTCAAACCGGATCACAGCAATGTCCGCACAGTACTGTGTGTCGGCTGCAATAGGCGCTGCGGTGGTACCTAGACGGTCTCCGGCAACAGAGACACTGCCACCAGTGATAGCTATAGGTCCTTCAAACCGGATCACAGCAATGTCCGCACAGTACTGTGTGTCGGCTGCAATAGGCGCTGCGGTGGTACCTAGACGGTCTCCGGCAACAGAGACACTACCACCAGTGATAGCTATAGGCCCTTCAAACCGGATCACAGCAATGTCCGCACAGTACTGTGTGTCGGCTGCAATAGGCGCTGCGGTGGTACCTAGACGGTCTCCGGCAACAGAGACACTACTGCCAGTGATAGCTATAGGTCCTTCAAACCGGATTACAGCAATGTCCGCACAGTACTGTGTGTCGGCTGCAATAGGCGCTGCGGTGGTACCTAGACGGTCTCCGGCAACAGAGACACTACCGCCAGTGATAGCTATAGGTCCTTCAAACCGGATCACAGCAATGTCCGCACAGTACTGTGTGTCGGCTGCAATAGGCGCTGCGGTGGTACCTAAACGGTCTCCGGCAACAGAGACACTACCACCAGTGATAGCTATAGGTCCTTCAAACCGGATCACAGCAATGTCCGCATAGTACTGTGTGTCGGCTGCAATAGGCGCTGCGGTGGTACCTAGACGGTCTCCGGCAACAGAGACACTACCACCAGTGATAGCTATAGGTCCTTCAAACCGGATCACAGCAATGTCCGCATAGTACTGTGTGTCGGCTGCAATAGGCGCTGCGGTGGTACCTAGACGGTCTCCGGCAACAGAGACACTACCACCAGTGATAGCTATAGGTCCTTCAAACCGGATCACAGCAATGTCCGCACAGTACTGTGTGTCGGCTGCAATAGGCGCTGCGGTGGTACCTAGACGGTCTCCGGCAACAGAGACACTACCACCAGTGATAGCTATAGGTCCTTCAAACCGGATCACAGCAATGTCCGCACAGTACTGTGTGTCGGCTGCAATAGGCGCTGCGGTGGTACCTAGACGGTCTCCGGCAACAGAGACACTACCACCAGTGATAGCTATAGGTCCTTCAAACCGGATCACAGCAATGTCCGCACAGTACTGTGTGTCGGCTGCAATAGGCGCTGCGGTGGTACTATACGGTCTCCGGCAACAGAGACACTACCGCCAGTGATAGCTATAGGTCCTTCAAACCGGATCACAGCAATGTCCGCACAGTACTGTGTGTCGGCTGCAATAGGCGCTGCGGTGGTACCTAGACGGACTCCGGCAACAGAGACACTACCACCAGTGATAGCTATAGGTCCTTTAAACCGGATCACAGCAATGTCCGCACAGTACTGTGTGTCGGCTGCAATAGGCGCTGCGGTGGTACCTAGACGGTCTCCGGCAACAGAGACACTACCACCAGTGATAGCTATAGGTCCTTCAAACCGGATCACAGCAATGTCCGCACAGTACTGTGTGTCGGCTGCAATAGGCGCTGCGGTGGTACCTAGACGGTCTCCGGCAACAGAGACACTACCGCCAGTGATAGCTATAGGTCCTTCAAACCGGATCACAGCAATGTCCGCACAGTACTGTGTGTCGGCTGCAATAGGCGCTGCGGTGGTACCTAGACGGTCTCCGGCAACAGAGACACTGCCACCAGTGATAGCTATAGGTCCTTCAAACCGGATCACAGCAATGTCCGCACAGTACTGTGTGTCGGCTGCAATAGGCGCTGCGGTGGTACCTAGACGGTCTCCGGCAACAGAGACACTACCACCAGTGATAGCTATAGGCCCTTCAAACCGGATCACAGCAATGTCCGCACAGTACTGTGTGTCGGCTGCAATAGGCGCTGCGGTGGTACCTAGACGGTCTCCGGCAACAGAGACACTACTGCCAGTGATAGCTATAGGTCCTTCAAACCGGATTACAGCAATGTCCGCACAGTACTGTGTGTCGGCTGCAATAGGCGCTGCGGTGGTACCTAGACGGTCTCCGGCAACAGAGACACTACCGCCAGTGATAGCTATAGGTCCTTCAAACCGGATCACAGCAATGTCCGCACAGTACTGTGTGTCGGCTGCAATAGGCGCTGCGGTGGTACCTAGACGGTCTCCGGCAACAGAGACACTACCGCCAGTGATAGCTATAGGTCCTTCAAACCGGATCACAGCAATGTCCGCACAGTACTGTGTGTCGGCTGCAATAGGCGCTGCGGTGGTACCTAGACGGTCTCCGGCAACAGAGACACTACCACCAGTGATAGCTATAGGTCCTTCAAACCGGATCACAGCAATGTCCGCACAGTACTGTGTGTCGGCTGCAATAGGCGCTGCGGTGGTACCTAGACGGTCTCCGGGAACAGAGACACTACCACCAGTGATAGCTATAGGTCCTTCAAACCGGATCACAGCAATGTCCGCACAGTACTGTGTGTCGGCTGCAATAGGCGCTGCGGTGGTACCTAGACGGACTCCGGCAACAGAGACACTACCGCCAGTGATAGCTATAGGTCCTTCAAACCGGATCACAGCAATGTCCGCACAGTACTGTGTGTCGGCTGCAATAGGCGCTGCGGTGGTACCTAGACGGTCTCCGGCAACAGAGACACTACCACCAGTGATAGCTATAGGCCCTTCAAACCGGATCACAGCAATGTCCGCACAGTACTGTGTGTCGGCTGCAATAGGCGCTGCGGTGGTACCTAGACGGTCTCCGGCAACAGAGACACTACCACCAGTGATAGCTATAGGTCCTTCAAACCGGATCACAGCAATGTCCGCACAGTACTATGCGTCGGCTGCAATAGGCGCTGCGGTGGTACCTAGACGGACTCCGGCAACAGAGACACTACCACCAGTGATAGCTATAGGTCCTTCAAACCAGATCACAGCAATGTCCGCACAGTACTGTGTGTCGGCTGCAATAGGCGCTGCGGTGGTACCTAGACGGTCTCCGGCAACAGAGACACTACCGCCAGTGATAGCTATAGGTCCTTCAAACCGGATCACAGCAATGTCCGCACAGTACTGTGTGTCGGCTGCAATAGGCGCTGCGGTGGTACCTAGACGGTCTCCGGCAACAGAGACACTACCACCAGTGATAGCTATAGGTCCTTCAAACCGGATCACAGCAATGTCCGCACAGTACTGTGTGTCGGCTGCAATAGGCGCTGCGGTGGTACCTAGACGGTCTCCGGCAACAGAGACACTACCGCCAGTGATAGCTATAGGTCCTTCAAACCGGATCACAGCAATGTCCGCACAGTACTGTGTGTCGGCTGCAATAGGCGCTGCGGTGGTACCTAGACGGTCTCCGGCAACAGAGACACTACCACCAGTGATAGCTATAGGTCCTTCAAACCGGATTACGTTAGTTTGCACAGTACTTTTGTTTGTTAGCTGTGAATAGTCGCTGCGGTGGTACCAACCTAACAGTCTCCTATAATAATCAATCAAAATGTCATATAAATGTCCTATGATTTGAAGATATTGGACTTCGTCACCTCCCACAGACAACGATAAGTTATGATGACGTTAAGTCATGTTACTAGTATCCAGTAATCTGTTCGCAAGCATTCATTTAATGTATTCAGTAAATTCATCGCAAGCATCCGCATTAAATTATTTCTGCGAGTTAAAATTGAACTAAAACAAGGGAGGAAGAGGGGGTGACAACACTTCCATATTACCACGTCGGCAGTGTGAGTACAAATGCATATTTATAAAATGAAAACCACGTTTTTTTTATTCTATGAAAAGACGTGAAGAGCAGGACGATCACCTGATGGTAACTGATACGCCCTTCCATATTGTAGCGCTAGTTATAACACTAGGCTTGAAATATATCATGTTGTCTCGTTACCCCAGTAATTTCACTAGCGACAGCGCCCTACAAACCGGAACACGATAATGTTTGCACTGTACTGTTTGACAGGCGAAAACAGTCGCTGCGACAGCGGAGACCTATCACCAGTTCATCATCATCAGCCGATAGACGTCCACTGCTGAACATAGGCCTACCCCATAGATTCCCACAGCAATCGGGTAGGGATTCATAGGGGGAAATTAGGCCATTTCCCATCACGCTGGCTTAATGCCAGTCGGTGGGAGCCAGAACTTCGTTTGTTGATTAGCAGGCTGCACCACGAGCTGATGAGGTTGTCTTAGCTCCGGTGAGTTGTCCGGGAACCCTTGCACCCTTATTGCAGTTATATTTAAAAAAAAAAAACATACAGCCCTATATGTTTGTAACGAATTATTTTAGTTCCGACATCCGGCCACCGCCACCATATAGTTTCTCCATCTGGTGAAAGACCAGCATTACATTGATACAAATAACGCTCTACTTATTACAATGGTATAGACTTTTTTTTTTTTTTTTCAACTTGAATTAATAACTTTTACTTATCAAATAGGCACACACTGACAACAATTAATGTTATTATTTCTAAATAGTAATATAACAACGATAAATCATTGAAATAAATGCAATGCGATTATCATTGAAATAAGGCAGGCCGTTAATAAAAAGCTCGGATTATTCGAAAAAGTATTTGTCAAACGTCAAAATTTGGCGCCATTAATGATGTACCATATTTAAATCTATCGACATATACAAATGTTTGTGTGTATATTGTATCAAATGAAATATTTTTAATTTTATCCATTGGTAGGGAAAGTAATTTGGTGCAGCTATCATTGTCATCAGCTGATGGAGTTTACTGGTGGTAGGTCTGTTAATGTTGTTGCTTATCTTACTAAAGCGAGGGTGCTGAGGGTTGCAGCCCTCCCTGGTAAGTGCTTTAGGTGTAGTGCCGGAAAGCACCGGTGCGGTTTGTAGGAAATCCTTGGGTTTCCCGCAACGTACTGACGATGACCAACAGGGTTTTTAGCAGTAGTCTTGTCTTGTGGACTTGTCTTCTTCCCCACTCCCCCCAAGTAAGGTATCTTTTTAGAACATTTCCCATTTGATAACAAATAAAATGTCTTTAGCCAGACCAGACTGTCTAGGTACCCCCACAGCGCCTAACTGTACTATACAAACGTTACTATGTTCCGGTTTGAAAGACGCTTTGAGTAGTGAAATTACTTGTGTAACGATTCTTAATATCTTTGTCCCTAGGTGGCATCGGCAATGTGGTGAATACCATCCCAACTAGCGCTACGTTATTATGAGCGGGCGTATCACTTACCATCAGGTGAACCGCTTTTTGTCGCAATTTGACGCTTAATTGAATAAAAAAATTTTTTTTTTAAAAGTTTAATTCAACAACATATGACCAGCAGTGTTTTAATTATTATTATTTAAATATTGTTTAAATAATAATATTTGTTTGTTGAATAAACTATTGCGGAATTCTGATAGGAGCAGCGGTTTAAGACACCTGGATTACCTCGTGCCTGTTCCCTGCAATAAACCTTTCGTTTCGCTGGTTAAGGTAACGGTTAATGTGATTTTCCCGTAGTGACGTGTAAACTACTCCTTTTTTTAACCTACTGAGCAAAAAGGATTGTCGCAAAGTTTTTTTTTTTATTAAAGTCTGTCTTTTATTATAAATAAATAAAGCAGTGATCCCAGCACGGATCTTTGAGGTACGCCATAAGTTTAGCTTCGCAAAGTTATCGCCCTATCTTTATAATTGTCTTTTTTTTTATTCAATTAAGCATCGAGACGAGTGCCATACAGCCACAACAACGAAACAGGATTGTATACACTGCACCACATTGCGCCCATCGTCTGAGATATAAGATGTTGATTCTCGTTACCCCAGAATTAAACTAGCTACAGCACCCTTCAAGCCGGAACACAGTAATGTTTGCACATAACTGCTTGTCGACTACAATAGGACCTACCTAAATGGATACAACAGATACCTGCCCCCAGTAAAAATATCTGAGCCGTGTTAAAAGCGTTCTTAGTTCATCAAAAAAAAGAGGAAGCTTGGATTTGGAGCAGTCATTAGCTTCTTGCCTTTTGCTAAAGAGGTTCAATTCCAGGGCCAGCTATGCTGGAGTTAGGAAGATATTCTTCAAACTCTTCTGGTAAGCCACTATCTCCAACGTTTTGTATTGATGTATTCCGTCTATCAACATATGACAGCTGGACTACCTTGACCAACTCGTGTCAACATACAATGTTGCTTACGTCATTTGGAATATAACTTTTAGACTCATCATCCCCTTTTAAGCAGATTACCCGTGCGGGGGTATGTGTGAAATTTAGTGATATATCACCAGGGTAAAAGTTACAAGTTTTGTTTTAGAGTTATATGTATTCAAAATTAAAAAAATGATTAAACTACTACCTGTCGAGGTTTTCCCCAATCAGCTCTTAAATGGGGTGTTTTAAAAAGCGCCCGTGGTGCCGCTATCACAGGCTACGGTAACTGCTTACCATCAAGCTTGTTTAGCGCCATCATAATCATCAGCCGATAGACGTCCATTGTTGTACATGAACTTACCCCGAAGATCTCCATTACAAAGGTTCATATGGAGAGGAATTGGGATATTTCCTGCCACGCTAATTAATTAGCCCTTTATACGAGTATATCATCCTAATTAGCGCCAAGTTTTGACAAGCGTATAACTTAAAACCTGGTGAACTTCACGCTCGTCCCATCTTCATATAGCATATTTTTTTTTTAAACTGCTTATCGATATTTGATACGTGAACATCACTACTGGCTGTCAATTTGTATTCTTTCACCATTGGAGCTGTCGCGCCGTTCGCGGAATTAATATAATTTTAAAAATATTCGTTACATTACTAAATGTAATATTATTAAATATGTTGTTGTTGTTGTGTTTCATATTGGACATCATTTATCTGTGAGTATTTTCTATTATTTAAGTGTAATTTATCTGTGGCGTTCAATTTTTTTTTTTTTTTTTGCTAATTCACAAATACGTATAATGTCCAGTTATGCGAGGATCATTGACCGTATATGATAATGAATATATACCGGTTTTAAAAAAATATATATATTACCTATTGTCATACTAGTTTTTATTACTAGGTATATTAGATGATATTTTACTTATCTATCTATATAGCCGTTATCCCATACGGTAATGGGGTCCGCTTACTTTATTTTTCTTCTCCACTTCGCCCTGTCCTCGACATCTTCAGTCACTTGGTATTAATACATGTCTCTTGACACTATATTTTTTCACCTTGTTTTAAATCTGCCTGTGGGTCTTCGACCAGGGAGAGAGAGTTGCAGTGACTAGTTGCTAACCTAGTCAGGCGGCCTTCTTTTCACGTGACCATACCTACAGCATACTTTCTTGCATCTTGTCTGCGATGTCGTGCACACCACTTTATATATACGAGGGAACAAAAAATAGTGAGAATGAGATAGAATATAATGATTATTGATAACTTAATAATTTTTTTTTCTACATAGTCTCCGAGTCTCTCTACGCACCGAGTCCAGCGCTTTTCCAAGGCTTCATTCCCTTTAAAAAAAAAAAAGATTTATCTTGGACCCATGGATGACGGACCCATGTTTAGTGCATTGTTACGAAACGAGATAAAAAATTTTCAGAATCTTCTCGAAACTTGTCTAACAATATCTTTGAAATGTCAAATCGATTTTGTTTCTGGCTGTGGGTTAACATTCTCGGCACCCATCTTGCGGAGACTTCTCATATTCAAAGATTGTTTCAATATGGACTGAATACTTCCATATGAAACGTCCGTTTCTTGAATTAAGTATCGGATGGTAACTCTTCGATCGCTCAATACAATTTTCTCGATTTTCGCAATATTGTCTTGGGTGACTGACGTCGATGGACGTGGTGACGGCCGCAACGATGTCCGATTTCCGTGCTCGTTCTCCCCACTCCAAATATAGAAACCCACCTTACGACAGTGGAATACGGGTGAACAGACTCTCCTAACGTTGCCTCCGGATCGCAATGAATCTCTTGCGTCGTTAACTTTTTTAAACAGATATATTCAATAACGGCGCGCACTTCGTTTTTCTCCATTTCCGAGAACACGTTCCGACACGAAGCAAACAAATGACTACATACAGAAAACAAAAAAGAATCGAATATTTTTTCTTTATTAATATTACAAATATGTATCTGAGCTATGCCAGTATTTATTTTTTTTTCTTACCAAGGAGTATATATGTCGTTCTCACTACTTTTTGATCCCTTCTCTTACATACATACTAGCTGTTCCCAGCCAGCTTTGTTGGCCGTAATATAAAACCGTTAATGATTTTGTATAGCATCCGTTACCATAGCAACCGCATTAATAATACAAAATGATAATGCTTATGAGAATTAGAAATAAAATAATAAAGGATATAGGAAATTGAATAAATAAATATCCTGTAATCATCTGCAGATCATTCCGCGTCGGATGCTGGTGTTGCCGTGTCAACACGTTCACTCGTTTTCACGTGATTGGTGAACTATCGAAACTCATTTTTATTTTATATTTATATATATATATATATATATATAGGAGATATCTAGATTCGTTAATTAATCGCGAGATCTCCGAAATCATTAAACGTGATCACTCAATATTTGGTGATATTGCTTCTGCTATTTAAAGGTCAGCTGATAATGGATTTCACGAAATCCTTCGCCGAAGGGGGTTGGTATATATCATGTGATGGTAAAGCGGATATATAGCTATGATTTATTTTCAATTCAATGCTCCATGATGGTTGTGGAGCGTTCACTTGATGGCAAGTCATCGAGATGGTGGTGAATCTCCATCGTCATCACCACCATTAAATATGCCTTCCTGTACTTTATTTTTTTTTTTTACGAAAAGACTTAAATGTCCACGAGCGCACGGCACCATATTGTCATCGTCACAGTATAAGATGAGAAGGACAGACCCTAATAATTTCAATAGTTACAGCGCCCTTCAAACCGGAACACTGTAATTTTTGCACATTACGTTTTGCCTGCGGTTGTACCTAGACAGTCTTCACTAATTGATTTACCATCAGTATACTCTGTGAATGGTAATCCCAACCGTGTTTTACCGTTTCCAGACATCCTCAAGGTGCTGATGCAGCCACGTTTACACACAGTACGGACGCAGGTAATTTGTTTTACATTTACTGCACCTTCACATGACGCTGATAGTAAGAGCGGTGATGGTGACGCTCCTCCAGAATACTCCCCTCCCCCCATTCCATATCGACAGTTGTAACAACGATACTATTATGGTGGATGATTGACAATAAGACGGTGGTAGTATCAAATAAATTCCACCTGATGTTATCCAGGATCGAACCATGGATCTCCTCGTTAGCCATGAAGCCACTGTCCTACGGAGACACTGGAAAGGAAGATTGATGGTTTAGTCTATAAACCTATCCTCTCTTCTCTTGAAGACTACATTGTACCTGGATGAAAGCACTAATGCTGGTAGATCCAATCCTTCGCTGGGCTCATGAAGGTGAAAGCGGAAAGCTTTGATTGTGGTGTTCAGTCTGATGGTGCAATAATTCCAGCACAAAATCCCAAGTTCTTTCAATAGAACACTGATGCATATGATCATCAAGATCTATATGTAACTCTTGATCACCAATCTTTACCACTCATGTTCTTCACCATCAGCCCCTCAGCCCAGTATATGACTGTCGGTTGGTATATATGGATTGTTGTTTAAGGGACAAGCATGACGTTGCAGCGCTTGACTGCGCTGAGGGCGCTGATGGCGAGCCAGCCGACAGCCCTGGCTGCTTATATAGTGCCGACGTCAGACGCTCACAACGTAAGTACCACCACCACCCTTCGGTTACAATTCAAAGGTACTGGAGAACGAGAGAAGAGAAGAGAATCCCATGATGAACCATCATCAGCCACCGCAGCGGCAGACGGTGTGTTGAAGGGGTATGTAGCCAGCGAAATTACTGAAGGCTATGCTATGCTTGGGGTTTGCGTGATCGAATCAGAAATGAGGAGATCCTCAGGGGAACTAAGGTCACCGACGTAGTCCTAAAGATTTCTAGCCTCATGTGGCAATGGGCAGGAGACATCGCCCCAAGAGACTGACAGCCGATGGGGCATCAAGGTCCTCGAAAGGCGACCGCGTAGCGGAAGACGGAGCGTTGGCAGGCCCCTCATCAGGTGGTCCGACGAACTGGTGAAGGAAGGAGCAGCGCAGGATCGATCGATGTGGAGATCTTTGGGTGAGGTCTATATCCAGCAGTGGCTGATAACTACGATGACCGTACAGTATCGAAACTAGTATCACGTTGATGGTCTTGATGATTCTTCTATGCTATTCTCTTCATCTAGTCGGAGTACATATCTTCAGCCGACGCGCGGCGCGAATGGCTTTCCGGCTTCACGGGTTCCGCTGGGACGGCGGTGGTCACCGCCGCCCACGCGCTGGTGTGGACGGACGGCCGGTACTACACGCAGTTCGAGAAGGAGACGGACGGCAAACTGTGGACCCTGATGAAGCAGTGTAAGTGGAAGTTCTATCATGTGAGCACGAAGGTTCAGCACCTATTCCAAGCTCTCTTGACTTGCACACGACCATATTTTTTTTAGTTAAACCAGGATAATACTTTTATTTTGAACCGGGTCAATGTTGTTTAGTTGAACCGGTTTAATTATTTTAGTTGAACCGGGTATTTTTTTATTTCCATTTGCACCAGCTTAAATTTTTTTTAATTGAATGAGATCAAATTTATATTTTATTGAACCGGATATTTATTTTTTATTTTTATAAAAAATCTTGACAATATTTTTTTGTTAAACCGCGTCAATACTTTTATGTTGAACCGGGTCAATGTTGTTTAGTTGACCCGGGTATTTTTTTTTATTTTCATTTGCACCAGCTTAAGGTTTTTTTAATTTAATGAGTTCAAATTTATATTTTCATGGACCGGATCATTTTTGTTTATTTTTAATTGAACCGGTTTCTCTTTATATAAACTGACAATTTTTAATATGGACTTGAACCGTGTAAATAATTTTTAGTTGGATCAAGTAAATTATTTTTTTAGTGTTTCAGGTATTTTTTCTTTGTCCGGGTCAATAGCTTTTAGTTGAACTAGGTTAATTTTTTTTGTTTGACTAGGCAATTTTTTTTATAGTTTCACCCTGATATATATTTTTTTTTGTTGAACCGGATAATTAATTTTTATTTTTAGTTTAACCATGTCAATGTTTTTAGTTGAGCCGGTTCAATTATTTATGGTTGTTAAACTGTTTCAATTTTTTATTTATTCTTCTCAATTGTACCGGGTATTTTTTTTTTTAGTGAACACGGTTTAAATTCATTTGAATTTTTCCTAGTCGAGATTCTGTATTTACACAACGGATTTTTTTTTTTTTTTAATGAAATATTTTTTTCGTTTTATTAATTTGTGTTATATAATAATTGTATATTTTACTTAATAACTTTAGCGTTACCAGACACCCTGACCATGGAGAAATGGCTCACCGCCAACTTGGTGGAAGGATCAGTCGTGGCGGCCGATCCGCACACCATGAGCAGGGAGTTGTGGACACCTTTACAGGTATTTATTATTTATTCAAGTAACCGACGAGTCGAGTAGGATGTTCACCTGATGGTAAATGATACGGCTCATGTGGCGCTAGTTAGGATGTTCACACTGCACCGTACAGCGGTCGCCGCTTTGTGACGTAAGCTATTGTCTCATTACTTCCAATAATTATCACTAGCTACAACGCCCTTGAAACCGGAACATGGTAATGTTTGCACAGTACTCATTCAACACCCAGATTCGAACTGATTACCACCAAGCAATTATCTAATGCATTAATAATAATACTGTTCTTCCAGACTGCCTTAAAGAAGGCTAAGATGGAGCTGATAGCTGTACCAGAAAACCTGGTGGATCAAGTGAGGGTCCAGATGAACGATCCACCGCCAATCAGGCCGCATCATGAAGTCTTCGCCCTACCAGTTAAATATACAGGTATGCTGATGGCAATTTGTTCTTTTATAAAGACGGTTACTGGTCACCGCTCATGGACAGCCGAAACCTGTGAACCTGTGAGGAGTTGCAGTGTAGTAATAATTTGTACTATTCAATAGAAGAAAGGGAGTGGGAGTCTTCATATTTGATGTTTTTTTTATCCAATTAAGCAATCAGACGAGCGGAACGTTGACCTGATAGTAAGTGATACGCCCTCCCATAACATCGTGGGGCTAGTCAACATGGATATACACTGCACTACATTGCGCTCGTCGCTTGAGATATAAGATGTTGAATGCCGTTACTCCAGTAATTACACTAGCTACAGCGTCCTCTAAACCGGAACAAAGTAATATTTGCACAGTACTGTGTGTCGGCTGCAATAGGCGCTGCGGTGGTACCTAGACGGTCTCCGGCAACAGAGACACTACCACCAGTGATAGCTATAGGTCCTTCAAACCGGATCACAGCAATGTCCGCACAGTACTGTGTGTCGGCTGCAATAGGCGCTGCGGTGGTACCTAGACGGTCTCCGGCAACAGAGACACTACCACCAGTGATAGTTATAGGTCCTTCAAACCGGATCACAGCAATGTCCGCACAGTGCTGTGTGTCGGCTGCAATAGGCGCTGCGGTGGTACCTAGACGGTCTCCGGCAACAGAGACACTACCACCAGTGATAGCTATAGGTCCTTCAAACCAGATCACAGCAATGTCTGCACAGTACTGTGTGTCGGCTGCAATAGGCGCTGCGGTGGTACCTAGACGGTCTCCGGCAACAGAGACACTACCACCAGTGATAGCTATAGGTCCTTCAAACCGGATCACAGCAATGTCCGCACAGTGCTGTGTGTCGGCTGCAATAGGCGCTGCGGTGGTACCTAGACGGTCTCCGGCAACAGAGACACTACCACCAGTGATAGCTATAGGTCCTTCAAACCGGATCACAGCAATGTCTGCACAGTACTGTGTGTCGGCTGCAATAGGCGCTGCGGTGGTACCTAGACGGTCTCCGGCAACAGAGACACTACCACCAGTGATAGCTATAGGTCCTTCAAACCGGATCACAGCAATGTCCGCACAGTGCTGTGTGTCGGCTGCAATAGGCGCTGCGGTGGTACCTAGACGGTCTCCGGCAACAGAGACACTACCACCAGTGATAGCTATAGGTCCTTCAAACCGGATCACAGCAATGTCTGCACAGTACTGTGTGTCGGCTGCAATAGGCGCTGCGGTGGTACCTAGACGGTCTCCGGCAACAGAGACACTACCACCAGTGATAGCTACAGGTCCTTCAAACCGGATCACAGCAATGTCCGCACAGTACTGTGTGTCGGCTGCAATAGGCGCTGCGGTGGTACCTAGACGGTCTCCGGCAACAGAGACACTGCCACCAGTGATAGCTATAGGTCCTTCAAACCGGATCACAGCAATGTCCGCACAGTACTGTGTGTCGGCTGCAATAGGCGCTGCGGTGGTACCTAGACGGTCTCCGGCAACAGAGACACTACCACCAGTGATAGCTATAGGTCCTTCAAACCGGATCACAGCAATGTCCGCACAGTACTGTGTGTCGGCTGCAATAGGCGCTGCGGTGGTACCTAGACGGTCTCCGGCAACAGAGACACTACCACCAGTGATAGCTATAGGTCCTTCAAACCGGATCACAGCAATGTCCGCACAGTACTGTGTGTCGGCTGCAATAGGCGCTGCGGTGGTACCTAGACGGTCTCCGGCAACAGAGACACTACCACCAGTGATAGCTATAGGTCCTTCAAACCGGATCACAGCAATGTCCGCACAGTACTGTGTGTCGGCTGCAATAGGCGCTGCGGTGGTACCTAGACGGTCTCCGGCAACAGAGACACTACCACCAGTGATAGCTATAGGTCCTTCAAACCGGATCACAGCAATGTCCGCACAGTACTGTGTGTCGGCTGCAATAGGCGCTGCGGTGGTACCTAGACGGTCTCCGGCAACAGAGACACTACCACCAGTGATAGCTATAGGTCCTTCAAACCGGATCACAGCAATGTCCGCACAGTACTGTGTGTCGGCTGCAATAGGCGCTGCGGTGGTACCTAGACGGTCTCCGGCAACAGAGACACTACCACCAGTGATAGCTATAGGTCCTTCAAACCGGATCACAGCAATGTCCGCACAGTACTGTGTGTCGGCTGCAATAGGCGCTGCGGTGGTACCTAGACGGTCTCGACAACAGAGACACTACCACCAGTAATAGCTATAGGTCCTTCAAACCGGATCACAGCAATGTCCGCACAGTACTGTGTATCGGCTGCAATAGGCGCTGCGGTGGTACCTAGACGGTCTCGACAACAGAGACACTACCACCAGTAATAGCTATAGGTCCTTCAAACCGGATCACAGCAATGTCCGCACAGTACTGTGTATCGGCTGCAATAGGCGCTGCGGTGGTACCTAGACGGTCTCCGGCAACAGAGACACTACCACCAGTGATAGCTATAGGTCCTTCAAACCGGATCACAGCAATGTCCGCACAGTACTGTGTGTCGGCTGCAATAGGCGCTGCGGTGGTACCTAGACGGTCTCCGGCAACAGAGACACTACCACCAGTGATAGCTATAGGTCCTTCAAACCGGATCACAGCAATGTCCGCACAGTACTGTGTGTCGGCTGCAATAGGCGCTGCGGTGGTACCTAGACGGTCTCCGGCAACAGAGACACTACCACCAGTGATAGCTATAGCTCCTTCAAACCGGATCACAGCAATGTCCGCACAGTACTGTGTGTCGGCTGCAATAGGCGCTGCGGTGGTACCTAGACGGTCTCCGGCAACAGAGACACTACCACCAGTGATAGCTATAGGTCCTTCAAACCGGATCACAGCAATGTCCGCACAGTACTGTGTGTCGGCTGCAATAGGCGCTGCGGTGGTACCTAGACGGTCTCCGGCAACAGAGACACTACCACCAGTGATAGCTATAGCTCCTTCAAACCGGATCACAGCAATGTCCGCACAGTACTGTGTGTCGGCTGCAATAGGCGCTGCGGTGGTACCTAGACGGTCTCCGGCAACAGAGACACTACCACCAGTGATAGCTATAGCTCCTTCAAACCGGATCACAGCAATGTCCGCACAGTACTGTGTGTCGGCTGCAATAGGCGCTGCGGTGGTACCTAGACGGTCTCCGGCAACAGAGACACTACCACCAGTGATAGCTATAGGTCCTTCAAACCGGATCACAGCAATGTCCGCACAGTACTGTGTGTCGGCTGCAATAGGCGCTGCGGTGGTACCTAGACGGTCTCCGGCAACAGAGACACTACCACCAGTGATAGCTATAGGTCCTTCAAACCGGATCACAGCAATGTCCGCACAGTACTGTGTGTCGGCTGCAATAGGCGCTGCGGTGGTACCTAGACGGTCTCCGGCAACAGAGACACTACCACCAGTGATAGCTATAGGTCCTTCAAACCGGATCACAGCAATGTCCGCACAGTACTGTGTGTCGGCTGCAATAGGCGCTGCGGTGGTACCTAGACGGTCTCCGGCAACAGAGACACTACCACCAGTGATAGCTATAGGTCCTTCAAACCGGATCACAGCAATGTCCGCACAGTACTGTGTATCGGCTGCAATAGGCGCTGCGGTGGTACCTAGACGGTCTCCGACAACAGAGACACTACCACCAGTGATAGCTATAGGTCCTTCAAACCGGATCACAGCAATGTCCGCACAGTACTGTGTATCGGCTGCAATAGGCGCTGCGGTGGTACCTAGACGGTCTCCGACAACAGAGACACTACCACCAGTGATAGCTATAGGTCCTTCAAACCGGATCACAGCAATGTCCGCACAGTACTGTGTGTCGGCTGCAATAGGCGCTGCGGTGGTACCTAGACGGTCTCCGACAACAGAGACACTACCACCAGTGATAGCTATAGGTCCTTCAAACCGGATCACAGCAATGTCCGCACAGTACTGTGTGTCGGCTGCAATAGGCGCTGCGGTGGTACCTAGACGGTCTCCGGCAACAGAGACACTACCACCAGTGATAGCTATAGCTCCTTCAAACCGGATCACAGCAATGTCCGCACAGTACTGTGTGTCGGCTGCAATAGGCGCTGCGGTGGTACCTAGACGGTCTCCGGCAACAGAGACACTACCACCAGTGATAGCTATAGGTCCTTCAAACCGGATCACAGCAATGTCCGCACAGTACTGTGTGTCGGCTGCAATAGGCGCTGCGGTGGTACCTAGACGGTCTCCGGCAACAGAGACACTACCACCAGTGATAGCTATAGCTCCTTCAAACCGGATCACAGCAATGTCCGCACAGTACTGTGTGTCGGCTGCAATAGGCGCTGCGGTGGTACCTAGACGGTCTCCGGCAACAGAGACACTACCACCAGTGATAGCTATAGCTCCTTCAAACCGGATCACAGCAATGTCCGCACAGTACTGTGTGTCGGCTGCAATAGGCGCTGCGGTGGTACCTAGACGGTCTCCGGCAACAGAGACACTACCACCAGTGATAGCTATAGGTCCTTCAAACCGGATCACAGCAATGTCCGCACAGTACTGTGTGTCGGCTGCAATAGGCGCTGCGGTGGTACCTAGACGGTCTCCGGCAACAGAGACACTACCACCAGTGATAGCTATAGGTCCTTCAAACCGGATCACAGCAATGTCCGCACAGTACTGTGTGTCGGCTGCAATAGGCGCTGCGGTGGTACCTAGACGGTCTCCGGCAACAGAGACACTACCACCAGTGATAGCTATAGGTCCTTCAAACCGGATCACAGCAATGTCCGCACAGTACTGTGTGTCGGCTGCAATAGGCGCTGCGGTGGTACCTAGACGGTCTCCGGCAACAGAGACACTACCACCAGTGATAGCTATAGGTCCTTCAAACCGGATCACAGCAATGTC